>JASPKZ010010017.1:50000-116884 GCA_030220185.1 Diploptera punctata | reverse complement strand
GTTAGGCGATTACTGGCTAATATGTAACCTGGAAATATATGTTGCAGAGAGGCAAAAAATTATAAGAAACACTATTTAGCATTCTGGAGCCGAGTTTATATCTGTGGCATCATGTCTACCAGGATAATTATTATAATAGAGTGGCTATAGCTGAAAATTTGCTAGAAAGAAAGATGATAGTTTGTGGAACAATAAGGATTAACCCTTCAGAGCGGATGGATTTAAATGGCCGAGAATACTCTGATGCGGGAGGAAGTTCACCGGTATTTAAACTCAGCCGCTCAGTGACAGTATTCCAATAACGCATTTAAATTGATATATCTTCAGTAATTTAAATGTTTTTGCAATTCGTTTATGGTGAACCCTTAATATAATATTTAATTAATTAAATTTGTTACGGTTCTCACGTAACATCTCTGCATTTTTTGCAGACTTATTTATGGTTGTTGTGCCACAGTTGAAATAGGTCCTTTTTGTAAACTTCTCACATAAGTGATACAGTGTATTGCACTAGGGATTCTTTAAAGAATTCAGAGAACCGGCTTTGCCTAACAACAAACGAAATATTACACAAAGAAAAGGGTCTTGAAAAAAAAGGTATGAACTTCAAAAATTGGTGTGATAAATCTTCAAATGTACACCAGCTGTTTGACACTCGGGCAACAATAAGTGTATTTTTTCCCCTTGTGTTTACTTTGTTCATGTTTATTACAAACACATTGCTTCTATGCGCTGACCTTCTTTCTTGTAGGGGGGGCAGCCTTCTCCAAATGTGTCTTTCTAACACTTTGGAAACATTATTTAGGTCGTGTGCCTTCAAAAAATGGTCTTTCTACACATCAGACTTGTTGTACTAAGACCTTCATCAACCTAAATTTCAATGCCTTTCTTCTGGTTTCCAAACCGAAACCAGTAGATGAAATATGACTATAATAGTTTCGCCGGAGGTGTGGACTTAAAAGATCAATATGCTACAAGCCGGAAGATCGAGGGTTTGAGTCCCGGTGGATCAGGATTTTTAAACTGAACCAAACCTTCAGGCGGCACCGTGAACCCGGGGTTGACTCAGCCTCTAACTGAAATGAGTACCAGATGCTTGTTATGGGCCGTCAGACAGAAATAAGTACTCGGCTAACATCAAGTACCGATAGTTTAGAAAAGTGGGAGCCTTAACCTCCTAATTTCCCAAGAACCTTCTAAGGTAGTGGACCACTTTACCTTTTAGATACTGACTGAATTGTAGACTAACTACCTTTCCATAATGTAAGGATATCGTCATTTGAAATATATATATATAATATATATATATATCTGAAATTTACTATTGTGGTCCTGTACTGTAACGTAAATCGGAAATAACTTTGTTGGGTCTTTATATATACTGAATTTTGCGACATTATTATTAAAAATGAAGAGATTTGAAATAGATTCAATTTGATAGACAAGCTAATCTACAAAAAAAGACGAATTTAGTTTTATAAGAAATCCTTTATCAAGTTATAAATTTAAGAAATATGTCAGAGGCCGCAAGAATAAGTGCAAATATAAAATTATTTTAACTTGTTACTGAGGGCCGTAATCAGTTAATATATGCACTAATATAAACTTTGAAGTCTCTACATAAAATTTGTATAAACTGTAAATAGTTAATGTAAACACAAAGGTCATAATTACAGTTTAAAGCAGTGCGTGTAGCTAGCGTACACGTCACGTCGTTCCGCATTTGGTGAAGAATTCAACTTGCGTACACGTCACGTCGCTCCACGCTGACGGGTTAACAAGGGGCTTCCAAAATCATTTGTGGAAGCAGGAGATAAACTCAAACCAGGAGAAAGTGTATTTTGCAGTAAGGTAGAAGTTTTGCTACAAACATGGAACGATAAAAGAGACGTAAGAATGGTTAGGACATTACATCAGGCAACTAGAGAGTGGGGAGGGGGTCTGTAAAGTTGTAAAAATGGTCTATTGAATACTGCAATATAACAAGTATTTGAAGGGCATAGACAGGGTTGACCAGTACCTATCATATTACTCCATCCTTAGAAAAATAGTGAAATGGAGCAAGAAAGTTGTATTGTCAAGACCTACCAGGGAACCTTTCAGGAGACATGAGGAAACATAAATTAACATCAATTGTGACTGGAACGAAAAAAATACGCTCCAAACTTTGCCGCGTTTGCAGTGAACACAAGAAAAGAAAAGAAACTCACTACATATGCTCCTGCACTGTGCCTTTACATAAAGGGGAATGTTTCCAACGCCGTCACACCCTCAATTTCTACTAGAAGGTGTGGTCAGTTCACTAATAAATAAATGCTTAAATATTATTGTTACTGAAAGTATATATAGATGTAAAAATCGCAGTATGTTAGCGCGTTTTAAAATTTAAAAGTCCAACCACTGAGAAAAATGTCCGGTCTAGCAGGGGTGGGTGGATCGCACAGCTGTCACCAATGTGTTAAAGGAGTATTTATAAAAATGGTACATACACACTTGCCCATATGTATCACGTTGAACCAGATGCCAAGATATGGCCATGGTTTTTTGGCCCGATATTTTAAGGTGCACCTCCGGGTAATAGGATGTCCAAGTTACACCCTCATGGACTTCTACTAACCAGACGAATCTGGTGTTCGACCAGTCCCAAGGAGAATTCCGGCATTCTTGTTTTCTTGAATTCATCCTACAGGTTCCATTAACCTGAAAAACAATAAAGGCATCACGTCAGCACAACACTCAGAGATCCAGATACCTTAACTACAACTTCACCCAATTTTTACGCCAAATAATATCTGCTTATGTGGAGTTTGTTTACATCTTTATATTGCATTTCTAGAAAACCTCTCATTTTTAAGTATCACAGTGTGACAAAGCGAGAATGAAGGTGCTGTACTACATCGTCTTAAGCCCGTATCAATTCTCCTCAAGGGTTAACAATTCCAAGTGAAAGAAAAATGGCAAAAATTTATAGCGGCACGCAGAATTAATTCCCATGTAATACTTTTTTTTCTTTTGTGAAGAAATTTTGAATTAAATGTAGAAACAACTTGTATGTGATTTTCTTCAAAGTTGTGTTTTCTTGAGCAATGGTTCTGCATGTAAATAAATATATGCTTATTAAATTATTTTATATTTAAATTTATATAAAATGACCTGTTTTTCAACCATAAAGTTCATGCAATCAACTTATGTATTGCGAATGAAATCACCCATTTTGTTGCATCCATCGAGGGTACAATATTCTTACCAAACAGTTTTCCCTCCTCATGTAATTTATTTACACACTCATAGTGCTGAGATCATTTGAGTGACTTCCATGTACTGTTGTTTTCAATCTCACCGTCTTGTGTTTCTTCATTGCATCAAATTTATTTTCAAATGTAGTTTCCTAGAAAGATAAATGTTTATAACTGATTAGTACATTTTGACAATTATTGTGGTAATCTTCTTCCTATATGTGCAAAATATCAATAGCTAATTATGGACATTTTGATGAAGTGTCTGAAATCAAATAACAGTAACAAACAGAAATGAATTATGCATAGGATCATCTCTGGGTATAGGCTGTACTATACATGGTGGAGAATCTTGTCGTCTCAAATTCTCTCAAACTTGTTAAATTAATAATATATAAAATGGCGATTCTTCAGGTTATAAATTTAAACGTTGCAAAACAGATCTCATACTTCAAGACGTAAGAAAATGTGGGTATTTATGAATAACGTGCATATTGACCTAACAGAGACATGTAGACAGGTGAATGGAGTCAACTCCATGATCTTGATAGAAAACCAGATATAATATGATGAGTTAAGTTTCATAGACTCCTATGGGCAGGACATTTGGAACGTTATAAAATGAATACTTATTATAGGAAACAAAGTGGAAACCATTCAGTAGGAAGGCCAAGGACAGGGTGGGATAATAACATCTGATGGAAGTTATTTACAGAGGGGATGATTGGAAAATATTATCTTAGGATATAGATGTATGGAGAGCTTATATCTGCGCTACAATGGACCACAGGAGTCGATAGTGTTAGTGGTAAATAAAACTTTTGAATTAATCATTTTCCTTTTGTGTTTTTCTTTGTAGAAATTTTCCAAGTAGATGTGGATTACTAAATTTCTGTAAATTAGTTTTGTTGAAATTGCGTTTGGTTTGGACATATTTCTCCCCTGTTATACACAGAGCCATCGTTTGTAAGATATAAAGGCAATCATGAGGTTTGGGAATGGAACATGTGAAATAGTATATTACGATGCAAGGTTGGGAAGTGGTTTTTACAGAGTCGAGGATAATGTTTAAAAACTGAGCGATAGCGAGATTTTTAATTTCCGAGATTCTGTAAAACACTTAACAAACGTGCGTTGTACATTATTTGTTGCGCGATGGTGTTTTCAAAATAATAAATAATGAACTTCATGGTCTTTATAGGAAGCCAGATATAATAAGAACAGTTAAGTCTCGTAGACTGCGATGGGCAGTACATGTTGCACGTATGGGGAATGGGAGACTTGCATGGAAGCTTCTTGTAGGAAAGCCAGAGGGAAAACGCCCAGTTGGTAGACCAAGAATGAGGTGGGAGAATAACATTAACTATGATTTGAGAGAAGTAGATTATACAGGGAATGATTTAAAGCATTAGCTCAGGATAGGGATATATGGAGAGCTTATGTCCGTGCGGCCATGAACCTATGGGTTCGATAGTGCCAGTGAGTAAGTAAGTAAGTAAAATAATAATATATTTTTTGGAAATATTTGCGTTCATTATAAACAATTGAGTAACGTTAACAGTGTGGGCAATGTTTATTAGTTGAAAGTACAGGAGGCTGAGAGACTATTATTGATAAAATGGCCGCAAGTACTTATTTATTGTTTTATATTGTTTCAAATAAAATTCAGTCAATTTAAAATGCAGTGATTTGTTCCATATTATCTGTATTAACACTACCTTTTGGATAGTTTTTCTATAGACATTGTACGTAGTATACATAGAGGGCAGTAAATATAATATTAATATTGGGTGTAAATATAATATTACAGTATAGTTATTTAGGTTGGCAATCCTGAAATATAGAAAATTGAACTTTCAATCATGGTTGCCATTGCTGTAAGTAGAACAAAACGCACTATTGCACAAAAATTATATTTGTGCTGCAAAGTATCTCGAAGCCTCGCTCTGCGCATGAGTCGTAAGAATCCTTCCCTCGAAAATGATACGAGTACATACGGTTCGGTGAATAAACAGGATGAAGTGAATATGAAGAAGATCTCTTTTAAAACGTTAACTGATGTTTTAAATAAAGTGAACAATGTATCAAATTTAAATAATTATTTGTTTGTGTATCTGGAAACTGACGGGTGGCGTCGGACTATCAACATTTTGAACCTACTCTTACAGTATAACTAGGCCATGAACCTCCGGAACTGATAGAGGCGTCACAGGGAGCGGAGTTTTAGGTTCTAAAAGTTAATATTGCAACATAGTATAGCGATAAAATTAATTTATATCCAATGAACTGATTTGTTTTTGTAATATAACTTACAAAATAGTTTCTCAATAATGTTTGTGTGTGATCTAGCAATATTACATTTATATTAAACAGCTTACTTTTAAATTATAAATGAATAATGTTCTATTTAGTTTATCGAGAAATATTTTTGTAACTAACATTATTTTGAACTCAGCTGATTGGATACTGTATAAATACTTCTTTTCTTTCTACTTCTTGAAATTAGGCCTTTTGACCTGTTTTCACATCGTGTGGGATTTAATGAACCTTCCCATCTAGTAAATGGGCGTCCAACACTTCTACGTGCTATTGGTTTGTACTTTAATAACAGCTGAGAGATTCTATCTGTAGGCATTCTTTTAACATGTTCATACCAGTTGTTTCTCATGTTGTCAATTCTGTTTGTTAAATTAAAAATATTTAAGTATTTTCTGATATCTTCACTTCTTTTTCAGTTCAAAGTTGTCACACCTGCTACTGAACGTAAGAACTTCATTTCTGCAGTTTCTACATTAATTTTATTACTATACTGTCTTGCAGTCTTAACTTTTAAAACCTAAAACTCCGCTCCCTGTGAGATAGAGCCTAGGTCTGTTTGCAGAACCTTCAACACCAACTGATATACTCGTACTAACACAATTTGAAAATTCTATTTCTCAGAAACACACCAGTGTTTTATATGTGTATTAAAAATACATAAAAACATTTTTTAAGTTCATACGTATGTCGCGAACTTGATAACTAAATACTAACTAACTCTCTTCTTATTTCGAATCAGTAGGTTCAAGGCCACGCAGACATAAGCTCTCCAAACATCCCTATTCCAGTCATCCAGTTTATAATTTACCTTCCTCAAATCATATTTAATGTCATTCTCCCACTTGATTCTTTGCCTACCTACCGGACGCTTTCCTCTCATTTTCATACAATGAGTTTTTATGTTCGTATTTCATTCCCCATTCGTGCCACATGTCCTGTCCACCCAGTCTATGCAATTTAAGATTTTACTGTTTTATTACATCTGGTTTTCCATAAAGATCATGCAGTTCACTGTCATATAGTCTTCTTCATTCATCTGTCTGTTCGTCTCTCTTTGTTTAAAAAATGTTTGTAACAACTTAATGTATAAACGCTCCTAATCTTTTCTCCCCCTTCAAAGTAATAGTCATTGTTTCGGTATCTATTTCATATAACAGTTTTATGTTTTCAGTTTTTTTACAAAAATCCCTGTAATCTGTAATAGCATGCGTTTCCAGAATTGAACCTATCTTTATTTCTTGTGCATCTCATTTCTGATTGTGATTATTGTTCCTAGTTATTTGAATTCAGCCACTTCCTCAAAATTTGCCTCATTTGTCATTGGCTGTCCATTTACATTATATAACATATTTCTTTGTGTGAACATATATATAGTTTTATTGATGTTTACTTCCAGCACCAATTTCTTAGTGTTAATAAAGAGAGTCCCTGGGGGTCCGCTTCTCGGGCCCCAGCTGTGCTCACAACAGCAACAGGGCGCGTTCCCGGGTGGCGGATAGGGGAGGTGGGAATGGTCGGTGGTTTGCATTGCACTCCTCCCGGCTAGGTCCAGCCCGGACCCGCGGGCCATTTGTGGGGTCGTCAGGACTCGAGCGACCTGACGTACTACATAGCTCGTGCTGCGCCCACTTCAGCAACAAATCACGTCCCCTCGGTGGCGTAGTGGGGAAAAGGTCGGTGGATCTGGTAGTCAGTCCTCCCTTCCAAGTCCGATGGACTCGCGGACCATAAGTGGGGTCAGCAGGAAGATGAGGGACCTGATGTCAAACCTCGAGATCCCGGCCCACAAGCGGGATTTGGGCCGCTGTTGGTGGAGCGGTGGGAGATTGGGGATCAGTAGCTCCTTCTCTTGGTTCAATTGAACCCGTGACCATCTGTGGGGACACCATGGGAGATGAGCACCCTGGATGCCTACATTGCTCAGTGGGCTGGTCTCACAGCAACGGCACGACTAGGCCTAGTCTTGCGAACGGGCTGGTTGGGACAATATCGGGCGTAATGCTGGGAATTACCACCGGGTCAATAAGCTCGGGAAAGGAGGAGGAGCGCGGTCTTTTGCATGTGGGATTAGCGCCGACTCCGGGACGTAGTGACCCAAGGACAATCTGTGAGGTCGTCAGGAGTTGAGCGACCTGACGTACTAATGCTCAGGCTGGACCCACTTCAGCAACCAAACACGTCCCCAGCTGTTGCACTGGGGGAAAGGTCGGTGGATCTGCTAGACAGTCCTCCCGGCCAAGTCCAAGGGACTCGTGAACCATTAGTGGGGTAGGCAAAGAGTTGAGCGGCTTGTCGTACTATTTGTTCATCTGTTGGAACTTGCGAGCTCCGTGCTGGCCCACAACAGCAGCAGAAGGCGTCCCTGGGGGCACACCAGGGCTCGGCTCGGACCAGTGCAGAGGGGAGCAACTGCACTGGTTCCCGGCTCAGCCTACGGGCTCGTCGACAAACTGTGGGGTCGCCAGGACATGAGCACATGGATGTATTAAAAGTCTCACACTGTGGGGCTTGTAGCCCTAGCCGGTCTCACAACGGCTGCAGGACACGTCCCAGGAGGTAGAACAGGGGAACGGTCGGTGGATCTGCGACAGCAGTCCTCCCGGCGAGGCTCATGGAGCCCGTGGACCAACTGTGGGGTCGTCAGGAATGAGCGACCTGGCGACTACGAAGCTCAGCAATTCCCATAAGTTGCAACTCCAAGAACCTCTCCCTAGGGGTGTTGGTTTCAAAGCCGAGAACTTGAACGTGGACGCGAACATAGGATAGGGAGGACAAGAATCTAAGACTTGGGAGTATGGTTATGATGACCGAGGTATCCCAAGGGGTGGGGAAGGGCCTAGATGTTAATAAATAGAGTGGTCATGTTGGCCCGTAGTATTTCATCGCTATTGCCTAATAATACTACATCATTAGCATAAACTAACATCTTATTAATGCCATTCAGTTGTACATCTTCTGTATCCTTTACACATCTCATGGCACGCTCTATACAAAAATTGAATAATGAATTTCAAAAGTATCTGAAAACTGCTTCCCTACCCGCATGCTACTGTTTGTACCATTTAGACAAGTTGGATAATGTTGACATAATTTCTAATGGAATTTAGATTGTACCTGACTTGAAGAGAAGAAACTTGTACCTTAATATCTTGTAATGAAAACAGAGAGACGTGTGAGAGCATAAACTGTACATGAACATGCGTTGCCATGGTAACCCGATTATTGCAGTTATTTTTAAAACAATAACAGGTAGTTTCACTGTTTAAAATAAAACAACACGAAACAATTAAAAATAGCAATTATGTTAACATGGACAACATACAAAAATATATAATTTTACGAAAATATTTGAGAAATTAATGCCTGAACATTGACAGGCCCCGTGCCTGTAGTCAGCGTTTCAGATGTCCCGGGGTTAGATTCCTGAACTTGGACATCAGGCTTTTTGTCTAATGTTTTATATTCCCAATCGATAGATCTTGACGAGAGCTGACGATTGAAACTCAAACGAACGTCGTAACTTGTCTGAGTCAAAATTTACACTAAACGAAAATTATGTGACGCAGCGAAACGACCTCAAAATGGCGGCTCTCACTCCGCCGCCGCGCGCGATGCATTACAGTCCGCAGTTAAGATTAGGAATTGTTTGATCCTTTATCTATGGAGGGACGTAATTACATGTTGGATGTAGGTGATAGATATGTAGCTGCAACACCAAAGTGTATCCCCCGATTTTGTTATCATTAGTTGTCTGAATTGTGAACGCTATTTCAAACACGTATTCACGTCAAAAAGGCCAACAAAGGAAAACAGAAATTTAAAAAAAATCAAATAAAAAAATCATAGGTAAAGGTAATGTGACTCCACTGCAGGCCCATCTAGGCCTATATTCTAATTCTACACCAACTTTGTTTGATATTTTAATTGGAACTTACCTCGTATTTTAGCGAAATTTTACCTGCAATCACATCTTCATTTAACGCTTTTACTTATTCATTTACGTCTGAAAACAAAATATGTTGATTCCCGATTTTCCTGAAATAAAGGAACGCGAAATTGTAATTATTTTTATAGCAAAACAAATTTTGAAATATTATTCCAGCCGTAACCACGTGACCGTGATGCTATTGTTGAACCGTGACGTTCAAATGTCGTAGCCTATTTTATTGAGTGATTTTTCGCATTGTTATCTTACAAAAAAAACGTAATAAAGCGTTATATATGTAGGGCAACTTTAACCAGCCTCATGGGCTAGTGGTCAGCGTTCCTGACTAGAGTTCATGAGGTCCCGGGTTCCATTCTCGGTCAATCCATTGAATTTTTTTTGTTAAAGGGAATTATTCCTGTGTTTGCCCATGGTCTGGAATTTAGGTTAAGAACTCTCCTGGCGCTTCATTATCATTTATCACCCATCATATCATCGGGGTAACGTAACTCCGCCTTCCAGGTGCCCACAACTAAGAAATGGATTAAAATTTTGCCAAAGCCAGGGGAGGAAGTCAGAAATGTCATAAGATACAACTGGTGGCGTTAGGCAAAACAAATATGCAGTGCAACAGGTGTATAGTAATGTAGGGAGCAAGAAAATGATTTATTTATTATGAACTAGATAATATTTTCAATCACCTCCCTCAAATCACGATTAATGTAATTATCCACATCCGGCGGTTTGTATATTGCACTGGAAAACAAGAAATTGCACCTTGAGAAACTATGCACTGTTCCTTATTTTAGTAGGTATTTCATTTGTTATGATTTGACGCCACTACAACCCGAAAGTGAGAACATTGTACATTTTTTTGTTATACTGGCGAAAGTTCCAATTTTCCTCCTCGTATGTGGGCGGATAAACCAGCAAACATTTTACGAATACATGTAAATATTTTCATTCTATAACTCCCGTCATTCATCTTTATATGTCTTTCTGTGGAAAAGTCGATATCTTAGTAGGCCGATATCTATGGCAAAGTAAACATCACCGAAAATCCACACATTGGGGGAGAAATCCTTAACGAAAATAAATATTAACAGGATCAAATTGTTCGCTTCGTATTTGTCAAAAATATTTGCTATTATTATTATTATTATTATATTATTATTATTATTATTATTATTATTATTATTATTATTATTATTATTATTATTATTTATTATTATTATTATTATTATTATATTATTATTATTATTATATTATTATTATAGGGATTCTTGACGTCCCAATTCCTTTCAAAAAACGTTCAACTGAAAATACATAAAACTATTATTCTATCAGTTATATTATATGGATGCGAAACATGGACTCTTACTTAAAGGGAGAAAAGAAGATTACGAGTATTTGAGAATAAAGTTTCGACCAGAGAGACATGAACAGACATGTGAATGGAGAAGACTACATAACAGTGAACTACATGGTCTTTATAGGAAGCGAGATAGAGTAGAACAGTTAAGTCTCGAAGACTGCGATGGGCAGGACATGAGGACTCGAATGGGGAATGAAAGACGTGCATGGAAGCTTCTTGTAGGAAAACCATGGGGGGGGGGAACGCCCAGTTGGTAGACCAAGAATGAGGTGGGGGCAGTAAACATTAACTATGATTTGAGGGAAGTAGATTATACAGGAGATGATTGAAAAAGATTAGCTCATGATAAGGATGTATGGAGAGCTTATGTCCGTGCGGCCGTGAACCTACGGATTCGATAGTGCCAGTGAGTTATAATAATAATAATAATAATAATAATAATAATAATAATAATAATAATAATAATAAATTATTATTATTTATTATTATTATTATTATTAAAGTTAGAAAAACGAATTTTACTGATAATTTAAAAATTTCTACGGAATTTTTCATTTTATATATTTATGGAATTAAAGTGGAATGGAATCTAATTGAAGATACAATGCAGTCCGTGAGTTTCCCCAATGCAATCTACATCATGTTCACCTTACAAAGTACGTATACAAACAACAGTGCTATTTACATTTATAACTTTAATGGTTTCGTGCAATTTACATTGTGGACTAGTTCAGTGCAATGTATAATCGTCGTTCTTGGCCTGTCTTCTGGGTGTTTTCCTAAAGAAGTCTCCTTGTTCACTATTCGTTTCACATATCCAGCCCACTGCAGTCTGAGACTTGCTGTTGTTATTACGTTGTTTTCCCACAAAATAATGTGTTATGTAGTTCTCTGTCTGTTTGCTCCAAACAGTTTTCCAAATCATTTCATTTTCATATTCTCGTAATATTTTTTCTTCTCTTACAGTTAGAAAACACGTTTCAAATCCATATAAGCCTATTAGTCTGTTAATATTTTATCCAAGTCTTAAAATGATATATATATAATCACTGTATTCCAAAAACTATTTTTTTCTAAAATTTTTATTTTTTTTTACTATTACATATTTTTTATAAAGTAGCGTGTTTCATATAAAAATCCTTAATATTGTATTGAATATAATTGTGATATAAGGAAATTTTACATTTGGATGTAAAATTCTTTTACCAGTTTTACAAATGAATGTAATTGCCTTAAAAACCATCACTTCTACAGTTTAAATTCTTCTGAGTCACAATGCCTTCTTTGTTTTTCGAAATTAGGTGTTATGTAGTTTTTTTTGGAAAGTAATACTTTAGAAAAAGTGATCTTAAAAAATAATGTCCGGAAATCCATGCTAGAAATGTTGAACTTGAAAATAAAAGAGCCATTATGAACCCTTTATCCAGTGTCTTTCACAGAAGTGGTATTAAACACTGGAGGAATTTCAAATTACATTTATCGGATGTGAATAAAATATGTGTCAGCTTTTTGAATCTTTTGGACTTCTCCATTGAGTCCACAAGGAATAGGAACGCGTGACATGCGATGGATATATAAAGGAAATATATAAATAATTATATATACATGAATATCTTGCCTTTTATAAATATTAAGTACCGTATAATAAAAAATGCTTTCTAAATTTTGATAAAATTTTGATTAACTACGGATCGGATTTTTATTATTTTTAAGCACAAACATTTAAAAATATTTATTTTGTATATACTAAAATTGAAAACTCCTTTAAAAATATTAAATGAAAAATATGAGAAACATTTAACTTCGAAGAAAAAAGTAGTATTGGAACTCGCCAATTCCTGCTAAACATATTTTACTCGACTGCTGCAGAGATTTTATTCTGACTATTTAACTAATGCCCCAAATGGCAGTCAGTGACCAATCATGTTTCAATGGATTTTGTTTTACAACCAATCACAGTCGTTTTCACCTCTGCTCTTTATCGAATTCCCTTTATCAGCTCCTGCGTTTGTGATAAAGAAAGCTCCTCCTTTTTAATATTCTGAACAGTTCAGATCATTATTTTTCTCCAACAAATGCATTGAATATAGCAGATAGTGAACAGATACCTTGATTTTACTGAGTTTACTAAAAAATAAATTAATAACCTATAATGTTGGTTATAATATATAGTTTGATGTGTCTCAATATTTCTCCATTAGGGTGCACTCTTAGAATATTGCGACCCTATTTGGCAATAAATAATATGATCAAGTTGCAGTGAATAAACATAACTTCACATTTTTATTTGTTATCAAACATCGCCCTTTTCATTAAATATATAAATATTTTAATTACTTGTAACTATATTTAAATAATGATTTTTGAGTAAACAGCTTAATTCTTCTTCTTCTTCGGCTTTCCCCCACTTATAGGTTTGCCGTCTTCAGTTTCCATTTATCTCTATCATTCCAATCTTCCTCTTCCAAATTCCTATCATCCATTATAGTTCTGACGTAGGTTTTCCATTTCCATCTTGGTCTCCCACGTTTATTTCTTCCAGGGGGTGACAATTGGTATATATTTTTTGGCCATCTTTCATTTTCCATTCTATGTACATGGCCATACCATTTAAGCGTTTGATTTTCAATCCTCTTAACAACAGATGTGGTGACATTCATTTCTCTCCAAAGGAATTCATTTCTTATTTTATTCTGTCTTGCTTTTTGAAAGCTTCTTCTAAAATAATCAAATTCAACTCTTCTAATTTTATTCTTTTGTAATTCCGTCAGAGACCGAGTTTCGCTTCCATATGACAAAATATTCTGTATTATGCTCTTATAAATTTTCATTTTAGTTCCCTTTGTAATATTTTTATTCCAATTATTCCATGTAATGTCTTAGTTGCAATTTTAGTCTGTACATCTCTCTCACAGGTACCTAAACTTGTAATTATTGACCCAAGATATTTAAAATATTCACACTTTTTTATTTTCCCTGTTTCAAGTATGAGGTCATCCACATCCTTTCCCAAACACATATATTCTGTTTTCTGTAAATTTATATTCAGTCCCCATCCTTTATATTCTTCCATTAGTTTATTTATCATATATTTCATATCATCTTCATCCCCTGCAAAAATTATTTGATCATCTGCAAACAACAATGAATGCAGTACTTTTCCTCCTATAGGAATACCCATTTCAGAACACTTTTTATACCACAAGTTAAGAGCCTGGTCTAAATAAATGTTAAAAAGAATTGGTGACGAACTGCATCCCTGCTTAAGGCCTTTATTCACTGTGAATTCATCTGTTAAAGTATTCTGTATTTTTACTTTAGCTTTTGTATTACTATAGATCCTCCTAACAATATTAATCCATTTATCACATATATTTAGACATCTCATTGCCGTCCATAACAATTGTCGAGGTACACTATCAAATGCCATCTCTAAATCAATAAAGGTCATATGTAGTTCATTATTTTTTGCTAGGATTTTCTCTTGTAATTGTCTAATACAGAAAATATTATCAATACATGATCTTGCACTCCGGAATCCACATTGTTCTTCTCTTAAGTTATCTTTTATCTCCTTAAGTTTAAAATTTATAATTTTACTAAAAATCTTAGCTGTTGCAGGTAAAACGCTTATACCTCTATAATTGGAACACAGTTTTGTATCACCTTTTTTAAAAATAGGAGTAATGTACGATAAATTCTAGTCTTCTGGGATATCGTCTCCAATTTCAATTTTATTAAAAAGTTTTGTTAAAAATATTACTAAAATATCTCCTCCATGTTTTAGGAGTTCCGTCTGAATATTTCCTGGTCCTGGTGCTCTCCCATTTTTTGCCTCTTTCAAAGCTCTTTTTACTTCATCTTCTGTTATCTCTGGAGTGTCAGATTTATATTCTACATCCGTATCTTGAAGTTGAAACTCATTTCTATTTTCTTGAAGTAAACCTTTATAATGTTGCATCCATTCTGATGGTCGTATCAACTGAATATTTATCTTCTTTCTTTCTGATTTCCTGATATTTTGCAATGTTTTTCCAAGCTTCTTTGGATCTAGCATATCCAATCGAATGATCTATATTCGAGCATGTTTTGTTCTTCTCACTTCCACCTTTGTTTTATGTTTTAAAGTGATATATTCATTTCGAGATGTTGTTGAGTGATCTGATAACCATTTCATCCGTACTTTCTTTTTTTCTTCTACTAATTTTTTAATATTGTGATTAAACCATTCATTATTTCTTTTTAGTTCTCGATTTTCTGTCCCAAGTGCATCTAAAGCTGCTGAATGTATACTTTCCTTTAGTTGATCATACATTGCCACTGCAGATTTATTTACATTTAAATTAAGTTTTTGCTTTAATCTTGATTGAAAAAGATATTTTATACTCTCATCATAGAGTAAACTTACTTTATATCTTTGTTCATTCAAAGGGGTTGTATTTGTTCTGTCTTCCGTTACTTCAATATTTTGTTTTTTCTTACTTGTTAATATGAATTTTCCCAAAAGCATATAATGATCTCTTCCGCAATCTGGTTTTCTATACACTTTCACTATCAACTTAATTACATTCCTAACAAATGTCACTCTTGATTTTCAAATCCTCTAGTTAAATTCACTTTGTGACTCGTAAATTGATCGATGATTTGGAAATAATTCGTGACATTACTTATGATAACGCGATACATTAACGAAGAGGTGATGTAATCTCTGTACTTCCCCAATCTAGTAGCTACTTATTGAATTGTTTTGAGGCAAAGTTCTATGTTGTAATATGAGAATTCCCAAGGGTATTCCCTTGAAGGAATTACATATCCAACCTAATTTAATTACGCTTATTTCCCTACATATATCAACGAGTGGAAAGTTTTTTACCTCATGCCTCAAATATACCCATAGTAAGCAACTAACGTGTTACTTGGACGGGAAAGTGTGTTTAAATTTTGCTTAGATGCTCTAATTTGGACTTTATGTTCTTTTACGAGCCCCAAAAAAATACTCAGATTCGGGACCCGAGGATAAAAGTCCCTAACGGCGGACTTGTGCTTTGGATTTTTTCATCCTAAAAATCCGTCGACCCAGTCGAGTTTAAATCCGGGACCAGAGACAATGGATAATTTAACTCCTAGACCACGAGATGCACTTACAGAGAAATTATGGAAAATTCACACAACATCTGAAACATAGACTATTAAAGTATGTATTTTTGAGAAAACGTCGAATAGTATATATTTACTCACCTTTTTATTTTAATAATGTGTTTTATGTGAAATAAAACTTTGAATCTATACTTGTCATACAGTGGATTTTGTTTTATGGATATACATTTTAGGAAATATCCGGGCCTTACTGATAAATGAGCCGGACTACTATTTGCCACCCTTAACACAGAACAGATAGCTTGAAAGATATTTTTTGTCTTTGCCAATAAATTATTTATTATTATTAATTTTATGGGGTTTAAGACATTTTTATATTTTTATTTTGTGAATATTTATTTAAATAGTGAGAGAAAAGTTATAATGCAATAGGGAATTCTGCCTCACATTTTAATCCTCTGAATTTGAGGCAAGTTTCCCAAAATTGTGAGGTATCTTTTTAATTCTCTCGATATAATATGAAACACACCGACATCACGAAATGAAAGACTAGAAGCTATGAAAAGCAATCAAGATATTATGAGATGTAAGAAATTAATTCTAACTACAACACAAAACTTATAATTTTAATGAGATGTTGGAATTGTGGTTGGTATCCCCCGAGACTTGAACCCATGGGTTCCAAGACCGCGCGCCACTCCATTCAGACACAAGTTCTTATTGATGATAGTGTGAGGCAGGAAAGCAAACTGGTAATTCCCTCCAACTGGTAATTTACGTGCAACTAAATTTCCCCTCCATTATATTTCCTTCCAACTTTTAAATAAATAAAGAGAGTTAATGACGTAATTGAATTAAAGTTAACTCACACCGGAATAATGATATTATATATGTAACTCCCATATTTTAAAATCCGTGGGGAGAGAGAACCCTTAGGCTATATTAGCTGCAAGATTATTCATTCTTCTAACTTTTTTAAAGCGGTATCTCCCCAGCTGAAATTTTCCCTTGGAATTATCTGTTTTCAGGGTAGTAATACTGCAGCTTTTGGCCCTGCACTCTGTGTGCGTGAGTTCGATACCTGATCCTTGTTTAGATAATTTTTATGAAAGATTCCTTCAAATCTAAGACAGATGCATATTTATTTATTTATTTATTTATTTATTTACTAGCGTACCCGGCAGACGTTGTCCTGCCCGAACGTTGAATTCTCATGACATGGGCGGACGATAAAAATGTTACTTTTTTACCATAAAATTCAGCAATTAGGACATAATTAGATATTATTAAATAAGTTCGCAAGAAACCTCTTACAGCCATCTGTTGTGGCTCAACAAGTGTGAATGATGACGTCACATAGTTATGTCGGAAGATAACGATAATGCAGATGACTACGCATCTGACATAAAAAAAATCCTATTACCACCCCGATCGCCGCGCCACCTACCAAGTCCAATTGTGAATCTAAACCATCCAGGAATCCACTCAAACACACAGAAAAAAAATCCAAATCGGTCCAGTCGATATCCAGGAGTTTTTAATTTCGGATTTCAAGTAAACCTCCAATTCTAAATCGTACCTTCCGTTGCAGATAAGTTAAGAACCGTCATATAACAATTATATTACAGTGAAAAAAACAAAGATAAATTGATGAGAGTGAGTCAATATAGTTATTTTATTTTTCTCCAACTAGATTTCATTTCCCATGCTGGCCGAAATTCCATGAGAAAAATTTCTTCCCCCGTAGAGACTCGAACCAGCGTTAAGTCCCGTTGTTTGCGCTAAGACTTCTTGCCTTAACCACTCGGCTACGGCGCGAGACTCTTGGTATCAATGAAACACAAAAATGGTTATTGTGAATTACCGTAAGGTATAAACGTATGCTGCCGCGGACTTTTTGTAGAGCTTTTTGAGATATTCAATTCTGTGTACATTAATTTTGTGTATTTCTTGTGGTTTAGGCAGCGTAAGCCATTTAAGCGTCCAAGGAGCTACTTTTTCACGTTTTCCACTACAAAGGGCGATTTTAAGGGTGTAGGAGTTGAGTATCACAACTCTCTTATAGCCTATGTTCATCCCGGGAATCTCCTGAACATTTTTCAAATAGCCCCATCACAATCGGATCAACGGTATGGCCGCGCATAAAGTACGAACAAACAAACAAACATTAATTTTTATATATAGGATTTACAAGTAATGAATGACAATGTTACGATTTAACCCGAAACAAGACAAAATATTAGTTATTTTTGTCAGTTCATATCAAAGGAATCTTAGGCGAATAAAAAACAGGTTATGGAGTAGGAATATTATCATAAGCTACTCGGAGATCAGGGCCCCTAGCGATAAACAAACTCAATGAGTATTTTACCTTTAGTATTTATGGATTAGCTTTTACTCATTTATTAAACAAACCAATTTGAGGAAGAGGACCCACGGTCTAGGACGATAAATATATCATTATTAGTTGTTAAATTTCTTTCATTTAATTAATTTACAGTTTTTGCATTGAAAGTGAAATTATTTCTGCTACATTTTGTACTGTTCCTAGTTTAAACTTGGATTAGTTTCGTGTTTAGAAAACTAGAATGAAGACCTCCTAACAAACACCACAACATGAAAATGGCTGATGTGTACTTAAACAATAGACACGCGAATCGTTCAGTTTACTATTCAGTGAACAAATTGTCCAAATAACCTGTTTGTGCAAATAATTACCACATTTTTGAACATATACATACTGTACAAAGACGACCTGTCGCTACTTTGGAACATACACGCACTTTACAAGGTCGCGGAGTTTTTCGGCGAATGAAGAATCAGCTCAATGTTCTTAATTAATAGTGGGTAAAATTAATCAGTAAACATTATTTAAATTTCCTTAAAATTATACAACAGTATATACAAAATAAATTATAGTTATGCGTGATTTGTTTTCACTCCAGTCCGACGCATTTAAATTAACTGGCATAAAACATTTAATTTCACCAGTTAAGGGTTTAACCTCTCCCTTTTTACACACTACTTTTAGATCTCTTGTGTCACCCAGACACAACCTATCGGTAGAGCGTGTTAATTTAAGAAAGATAACTACAGGGTGCGTCATAAGTCAATTAACAACTACACATGGTTACAAGGGAAAAATCAGATTGGTTGAAACAGGGGTTTGAATACGGGACCTTGAGAATATCTCAAACTACTGCTTGAGGTGATCATGAAGGATAAAGTTTTGAGTACAAAACCACTTAACCTGCAACATTTACGGGATTTGATTGAACAGGAATTTGAAAACACTTTTGTTAATAATGGGAAATTGTGTAAATCAGCGTTAAAACGACGTCATAAATGCTTAAACAACAATGGTGGTCTCTTTGAACAATCTCGGTAGTTCTTTTATGTGTAGTTGTAAGCTACAGAAAATAATGTATTTGCATTTTCTGTTAACTGACTTACGCTGCACCCTGTATTTGGGAAAATTTTCGAGCAGCAGAAATTGTAGATGGACCTTGGATAATTAGAACAAATGATGAATTGAATAAAACAATTTTTAAAAAAAGTTACGCAGCGGGCCCGAGTTCGACCCTGTCCGTACAAGTTTCTTGAGTGAAGGATTTTTCGGGGTTTCTTTACTTGTAAGACAAATATCAGGAATATTTAAGGCCCAAACGGTCCCCTAATATCATACGGCATCATTATCATTGATATTTGCCTTAGATTAAGTTTAGGATTAAAGACTCTCCTAGCGCACCGTTATCATTATCATCATCATCACACATCATATCATCAGAGCAGCCGTAACCCCGCCTTCCGGGCGCCCCAATCTCAAGAATGTGTTACAATTACGCCAGTGCCTGGAGATAACGTCAGAAATGTCAAAACGAAACCTGGGGGTTGAATAAAAAATGCATAAGAGTACAAACATTAATTTGCTTCGGGCATGTATGCACAATGTGTGATGAAGACTTTAAATTGTTAAAAAACATATCCAGTGAAACCTTTAACAACTAGGCTCCAAGTCAGACCGAAAATAAGATGTTACAAGGCTGAATACGTGTTAGTGCACTCTACTCCTCCTAAACAACTGGACCGATTTTGATGACATTTCTTGTGAGTGTTTGAGTGGGTTCCTGGATTTGTTTTTTTTGCGTTAAAAACTCATTTATTTGCAGCACGCACCATTACATTATTTGCAATGCTATGTGCTAAATAACAAAATTAATAACCAATATATTTGTTTATATTTATACACACAATTTGTTGTCTTCTTCTTTGATGTCATTATTTATATTCAAATTTTGTTGATTTTTCGAAATCAATCGATTTACCGGTACTATTTTTGGAACTTTTTTTGTGTTTTTATTCATTATTTCACTAATTTCTAACTGAACAACACGCGTTTCCCTTTCTGTTTTGTATATTCACACACTCACTGGATATAATCCACTGTTTATGTTGCCGCTGTACACACATATATGTCGTGTCACCTCTCATTCTGAGTCTTCAGAAGTATGTAGTGTTCATTTCTTATTTACATTTTCCTTCTTTTTCTTTTCCTCTCCTTTTCCCTTTTCGTTTTTCCTTCATAGATTGTCTCGGTAAATCTTTTAAAATTTCTCAAATGCCTGGTTATTAATCGTTGGTTTGTAACTGGTCAATTGTCTCCTTTGTAGGTCCTTGGATGGTTTAGATTCACAATTGAACCCTCTAAAACCATTAGGTGTAGGAGTTCACCTGAAGTGAAAATTTAAAAATCGCTCTAGCGGTCACAATTTTCGATGTTTTACAACGAAATACAGTATTTCCTATTAGAATAAACCGAGGTAGGTATTATCCGAAAATGAGCGAAATCTGACAATTAGAAGTGGATGTTTACCTGGTTCGTCTCAGCGTATACCAGACAATTTAATTAACCTTTAATATTTCATTTATTTAGGCGCAGCAACGCACCCCGGGTGTTAGCTAGCAGTTTGTATATGTTTGTGACTTCTAATCCCCTCAACAGATCTGCATGGACATTTGTGCATACATGTTTTGAAGTACGCCGAGCGTTTAGCCGCTTTCTTCTCCTTCTAGCTCTACAGCCATTTATGTGTCCAACGCCCTCCTCCATCCCCGGACACCGAGCTTCCTCTACTCCATCTCAACTTCGGTCTTGCTCCATCTGGTGTCAGTAGTGTAAGCTTTCTAGTGGTATTCTCCTCCTCCATTGTCATTATATGACCCACTGAGGTCCGTAGACGCTATCTGTTAAGCTCTAAAACCAATAGGTGTAGGAGTTCACCTGAAACGATAATAAAAAGCCGTTATAGCGGTTGCAAGTTGCGTTGATTGACAACGAAACTCAGTATGTGCTATTAGAATAAAGCGAGGTAGGTATTATCCAAAACTCAGCAATATCCCACCATTTTAACTGGGGGTTTACGTGAAATCCGAAAATAAGAATTGACTCTAGCAAACCGCCATGTTTGCTTCGTCGAAACGTGTACATACATTTTCAAGTACGGAGAGTGTTTAGCTGTTATTATGCTCTAAAAAGATTAGGTGTAAGAGTTTACCTGAAACGAAAATTTAAAAATCATATTTCATTTAGGAGTAGGAGCGCACCACAGTCATTTGAAGTTGGAATAGTGACGGGAATTGTGGGAAATAAATCTACTGATTAAAGTCTAATAACAAGTGTATTTTTTCTAATATTAATTATTTGTGTAATGAATGAACTTAAACTTACCTAACTTCCTTATCCCAAAATCTGAGATATTTTCCACGGCACTACACAAACAGAATGAAATTTTAAAACCGTTCAATCGTTGCTACGTTACAATGCAACACTACTCCAACACTACAACAGTCAAATCTCCATTCAAGCGTAACATTTGTATTTTTGCATTATTGGACAAGCAAAGGCATCGTGCCACATGTCCTGCTCATCGCAGTCTATGAGACTTAATTTTTCTTATTATAACTGGTTCCCCATGTAGCTGATTGTCATGTAGTCTTCGCTATTCGCCTCTCTAGCATATTGGCGTCTGCTTTAGAACATTCAGACAAGAGAAGAAATTATTTAACTCATCATCTTCTCAATTTTGAACATATTTTAGAATCGAGTGGACATGGAATCTACTGGTCCCTGTTCTCGTCCCATTTATAACATAATCCTGAATCTGGCTTCATTCGGGAGAGAAGTAAAGCCGTGTAATAGATTTGCAGGGGTTAGCCAAAAAGCTATCTCGTCTCTATAATTAAAATTCGTAATAAAAATAATTCGTTAAATTAAAATTGGTCACAGATATCAGCCGGGTTGTCAGCCCCCCCCCACACACACGCGCGGTAATTTTCGGTGTCTAATGTACCTCTTCCGAGCTAAGTTCAAGTTTTAATGTAAGTAAACCAGATGTATGGCTGCATTTTAGAATAACAGTTTTACCCTTACACGTGTAAGAGAATGTAGTTCGCCCTCCAAAACTGGAAATAAAGGAAATACAAACATATTTAGAGGATATCATGTGTTTGTCGCTCTACTAAACTGATGAAATGTTTAATTCTACAGAACAACTTTTTATGTCGGTATTACTTACTAAATGTTAGAAACAGTCCACGAACCTCATGTGGACATCGTATTTATCATCATTCATATTCGCCTTAAATTAAGGACTCTCCTGGCGCACCTCATCACCCATCACATCATCGGCACAGCCGTAACCACGCCTTCCGCGCGCCCCAACCTCAGAAGTGTGTTACAATTACGCCAGTGCTAGGAGGGAATGACAAAAATGTCAATGACAACCTGGGGCATTGAATAAAAAATGCATAAGAGTAAAGGATTAATTTGGTTTGTCCATGTATGCAGAATGTGTGATGAAAGACTTTTATTGTTAAAAATCATTTCCAGTGAAACAACTACAGACCGATGTGTTACAAGACTGAACATATGACGTGTGTTTGTCACTCGACTCAACAGATTTTGATTACATTTGAGTCGGTGCCTGGATAGTTTACATTCATAATTGGACTCGGTAGGTGGCGCTGCGATCGGATTATTGGATTTTTTTATGTCATATGTGTAATCATCTACATTAACGACATATGTCGCGCGACAACAATGTGACGTCATGAT
Organism: Diploptera punctata; assembly: GCA_030220185.1. Lineage (NCBI taxonomy): Eukaryota > Metazoa > Arthropoda > Insecta > Blattodea > Blaberidae > Diploptera > Diploptera punctata. Next base: position 93,818 of record JASPKZ010010017.1, on the reverse strand, counting down.
GCACGGTTAATAGATGGCAGTGAGGAGCTTTCTTGCGAACTTATTTTATACGTCTTAATTAGTAAATTTGATGTTGAAAACGAAACTTATATATTTATCGTCCAGCCACGACACGAGAATTGAACGTTCGCGCAGGACAACGTGTGCCGGATCCGCTAGTTAAAATATAATATGAAGAGTACAGGGGAAAAACAATCAAAGTCCACTTTTGGTGAAATTTGAGATTCTGGTACCAGTGGATTGTATGTACCTAGTACTATATTCCAAGAGGTTCATACGTGGAAAAACTCACTCATAATCCATTAAAAATCAGCATTGAAATAAAGTGTCCAGGGGAAAAACAATCGTAGTCCACGGTGAAATGGAAAAACAATCAGAGTCCATATACAATTTAAATGAGAGTATTTTTGGACTCCTTCCAGAGAGTATGAACTTTTTATATGTTGGTCAGCTTGGGGTGTTTTAATTTGTTACATACCTATGCATTGTTGTGTGGCATTTATTTTTACTGGTACCAAACTGCATTGTTGTTCAATGAAGCCTATTTTACTGGTGTGTAGACAAGCAGTTTATTTTTCAACATGAAATCAAGTGTTAATGTTACTCGTACAGCTCATCAGAGTAGAGGAAAGAAAAGACCTAAACATGGTAGAATCCATGATGCGAGTAAACGCATAAGAGCGATGAGTCATGTTCCTGGTGAAGATTGCAAATGCAAGAAACAGTGTCACACGAACATTTCAAAACATGAACGTAATGTATTAATTCGTGAATTCAATTTACTGGGAGATAAGAAAAAACAGAGTGCACACATGCGTTCACTAATTTCAGCTTTGCCGGTGAAATGAAGAAGACCACGGAAACCAGAAGAAGATAGCAGCTTCAGAGACCACTTACAAGGTACGTGTACAGAGGGATGGAAAAGCTGTTGAAATTCCAGTTTGTTACAAAGCCTTCATGAGTGTGCATGGTATAACAAACCAGAATATGTTAACAGTAAAGAAATCCCTTTCTACTACTGGGCATGCTCCTATTGACCGGAGAGGTTCTCATTCAAATAGACCCATGAAAAAGACAATTGAGGCCATTGAAAATGTTATGAAACATATCAGTTCCCTTCGAGACCGCCCTTCTCACTACAGTCTTCACAAAAATGTACCTACCTGAAGAATTGAACATTAAAATATTTCATCAAATGTACACAGAGACATTTCCAGAGTTTCCAGTGTCTTATGAATTTTATTGGAACTTATTTCAGACAAAATTTAATATTGCTCTTGGATATCCTAGGTCAGATACTTGCTCTGCATGTGATGAATTCAAAGCAAAAAAGTAGTCTCTACTTGCAAAGAAACTCTTAACGATAGCAGCAGTGCTGAAGACGTAAATAAAGAAATGAAGCGGCTAGAAACTCTTAATTTATTACATACAGTGTGCCATGCACAGACTGAAAATCAGCCAGATCATTCGTATTCAAGTTTAATTCCACTCTCCAAGGGAAAATACGACGACCTCCAATCCTCGAAGAAATTCTGTTCTGAAAATGCTCAAATCTATTTTTCAAGATTACTCATATTCAACAATGAGTAACTTGGTGTAAAAAATTAATTAATTTCATTATTATTTTTATTATTTACATTTTATAAGGCAAACAGTTATGTTATAATGTAACAGTTATGTGTTCTGTAAATTAAGCGGACTATGATTGTTTGTGTTTACAAACATGTGCACCTTGACTTTTCATTGCTGAAAAACAGGACTGTATAATACATGACACTTATTTCGAAAGAAGAGTCTGTTAGAAAAACACCTTGAGAACAGTTCTGGATAAAAAAAGTTTTCTGTATGTCTAAAGCGCTCGATCTGCTGCGTTTCTAAACTTAAAATTCAATTACTGCAAAATGTTAAAAAGTGGACTCTGATTGTTTTTCCCTTGTACTCTTCATATATAATTACATTTTAGTAGATGAAATAAACATTGTTTTACTCTTATGCACTCGCAATGCACAATACGTTGGAATTTGAGTTGTTTCAAAATGGCAACATTTCTGTAGAATTTCTTAAAACATTGGAAATACAAGTATTTAAAAAAGAGATAAATAAATTATTTTTAATGTTTTCAAACAATTTAATGAAAAATATCCTACATTAGCGATAGATGATGTGGTGAAAATGACAGCAGAATTTACAAGTGAGTCAGCATGGAACATACATTCTGCTCGTGATGAAATTGTAAATAAAGGATATCTATCGACAACATGGAAAAAGCATAAACGTGTGATTCGCTTGACCAATGTAGTACATTTTGGTCATAAATAAATAAGTTTCTAATTATTCTTATCTTGCATCTGTAATTATTTTCACATCAGAACAACCTGAATATATTAATTCCCTCGGTATTATCTCAGGATAGGGATGTATGGAGAACGACCATGAGCCATGGACTGTAATGCTATGAGTTAGTTAATATATCTGATGTCTAACAGTTGGAATTAAGGAAAACAAAACAAAATTTCTCACAACATTTTTCCTTATCATAGCAATCACACAATTAGGAGTGGGGACACGCCTGGAAAGTAAATGCAGAAATCGTTCTGTCGATCCTAATTTTCTGTTTTCCTCAACGAAACTCGGTACATGGTATTTACATAAAAAGAGGAAGTTATTTTCCGGCCATTAGAAGTGGATGTTATCTGAAATCGATAATTTAAAAAAATGTGTAAGCGGCGCCATGATTATTTTTTTTTAGCATTTCGCTTAGTTTACGCATTTCCTGTGCGACGGATTTTCTTCTTTTCATTCGGTTAATGTACCATCAAAGCATTATTTTTTTACTTTTAGTATCTCCCGACATTCCCATTACTTATAGACTTTGTAACAGCCTATCATTACTGTAGGCCTATATAATTCTTGTGTGTCACGTGTGTTTGTCTCTCTAAACGACTGCACCGATTTTGATGAAATGTTGTGGGTGTGTGTTTGAGTGGGTCATTGGTTGATACAGAATCTCAATTGAATCCTCTAAAACCATTAGGTGTAGGAATTCAGCTGAAGCGAAATTTTAAAAATCGCTCTAGCGGTCACAATCTTCGATGTTTCACAACGAAACTCAGAGTATTCTATTAAAATAAACCGAGGTAGGTATTGTGAAAAAATGAGCGAAACCCGACAATTACATTTGGAGTTTTACCTGAAATATTAAATTAAAAACTGCCTAGTGTCCGCCATGTTTGGTTCGTCTCAGCGTATAACATACAATTTAATTAACTGTTATTATTTCACTTATTTAGGCGTCGGTTATTAGCAGGTGATAATATAAACCGCAATAACTTGTGGCAAATTTAGAAGAAGAAGAAGAAATACTCAACACATTAATTAGAGCCACCCAAAGTCTTTATATTAATTCCAGCAACTAACTCACCTTGTGTTTGTATACACAGGCCCGTTTAACGCTTTCACTTATCAATTATTTACGTTGTAAAACAAAATATTTTGTTTATTGTAATTTCGATTTTCCTGAAATAAAAGATCGTAAAATTGTAATTATTTTTATAGAAAACAACAATTCTCAAATATTATTTCATGCCGTAACCACGTGACCGTGATGATATTGTTGAACCGCGACGTCATGGCTTATTTATTGAGTGATTTTTCGCGTCATTATTTTTAATAAAAATGTAACAAAGAGATCTATATGTAGTGCAGCAGGTCTGTTAGTAATGTAGGTAGCAAGAACATTGTTTATTTATTTATTTAAGAATTTTAACGATTTCCCCGAAATAAGGCAAACATATTAGTCATTTTTGTCAGTTCACATCATAGGTATCTGAGGCGAATAAACAAACTGGTTATGGAGGAGAAATATAATATAATATACTCGGAGATCAGCGCCCCTAGCGTTAAGAAACTTAATGAGTATTTTATCTTTAGAATTTGCTGGATTAGCTTTTTTTTTTTTTTTCCATCTATTAACCCAACCAATTTGAGGAAGGGTACCCACGGTCTCGGACGAAAAATATATCATTATTAGTTGTTAAATTTCTTCGATATAATTAATTTACACTTTTTTCCATTGAACGTGAAATTATTTTTGCTATATATCCGACAATTTTGTATTCGGTTCATAGTTTAAAATTGATTAGTTTCGTGTTTAGAAAACTGGAATGAAGACCACAGGCCCCATTTAACAAACCCCACATCATGAAAATCACTGATGTGTTTGTAAAACAATAGACATGGAAATGGTTTAGTCTACTATTCAGCGAACAAATTGTTCAAAGTAACTTGTCTGTGCAAATAATTACCACATTTCTTCCTTCATTTCTTATCCTTAATTTGGCGCTGTATCTTATTTAATTTGGCGCTGTATCTTATAAGATACATTACTTTAATGTATTTAATAAATAGTGGAAAAATGAATCAGTGACACATATTTAAATGTCTATAAAATTATACTACAATATACACAAAATAAATTATGGATGTGCATGATTTTTCACTCCAGTCCGACACATTTAAGTAAGCTGGCACGAGATATTTATATTCCACTAATTAAGGGGTTAACCTCTGCCTTTTAGGTGCTACTTTTAGGTCTCCTTTGCCACCCGTACACGACCTGTCCGTACTTTGGAACATGTACATGCTTTACAAGGAGAGAGAGGGCTTCGTCAAATGATGGATCACCTTAATCCGGTGCCCTTCTCCGAGACAATACGAACATTTAAAACAAAAGACGCAATTTCAAACACACATGTATACTGAACAAAGCAAATATGAGAATGGATTATGATGTCCAGATAGTTGTTTTGTTACTATTTGGGCGTTAAAGTTTACCGATGTTTGTCTCACAGATGAGGAAAAATCTCCCGGTCGTGGATCGAACCCGGGCGAACTCCCACGTATAATTAGACATAACACGTGAACATTAAAGTTGGGCTTCACAAAGTGAACTGTTATAAAGTGCTCACGTCCAACAAAACCATTACGTAACAGATAATTGTTATTTATTTTTAAATAACACCGCAGAAATGTTAGTTGTTACGTAAGTTACCTTTATTTTGTATAATTAGTGACCAAAGTGTATTAGAACTCAAGACATGTATCTCCTCCTGTATACACAACATTCATAATTGTTTACTCTTTGAAAACTTGACAGAGATTATTAGTTTACTGTCACTCTGTGGTGATGTCATACACCGATATAAAACCGTACATTTTAAGTACAATTGTCGAAGATAGAAACTCCAAACTTTCTCGTTGCCTTTGTGTTTAGTTACTAAAGTATTCTCGGATGAGATGTCAAACAGAATTCATCACATTATTTCTTGTAATAAACACATACCGGTGCATACAATTACCGTCAGGACCACGGGACAGTTAGAGTTAGTGATGATGTGGGGATTTTTTCCTGAAACACGTTCTAAAACCGTAAACTAAATCAGAGCTTTACTGCATTTCCAACTACTGACAATATTTGAATATAAAACATTCTGCGTGTCTTTCAATTATCTTGGTTTATATTTGAGTTATGTTACTTTGCCTCTTTCCCCAAGGGTCGCGAGATCAAACCCGCCGAGGTGGATGGATTTTTAGGACGCAAGAATCCAAGGGACCAGTTCTCCGAGAGAGACTTTAAACCGTGAGCCCGTAAAAGAACCAAAGGCCTAAACTAGTGCCTTTGAGCAAAATATGATCTGCCTTCCTCCATCCAAGTAATACCTTAATTTGCTACTAGATGTCTCTTTGAGGTTATGTGCTGACCACTAGCTGACATATGTAGGGAAATAAGCGTAACTAAATTAACCAACTGAGGCTACCCAAGAATTCCCAACACAAACATACAATTTTCTTATACATGTAGTTATTCTCAATTCACACAAGAGGTAGCGGAAATTTGTTCCAACTGACATCTAGCGGCTAACATAACAGTTAAGCAAATTTTTAAAGAGAGTATTTACTTTATAGCAGTAACGCTTGTATATATAGATATATATAAATATATTTTGACATTTGGCAATGAAGGCAAATATGATATGAAAAGAAAAAAATGAATGCTTGAGTCGGGATTTGAACTCGAGTCTCTAAAGTCTATACCTTTAGCGCTCTAACCAACTGAGCTAGAATACTACATGTATAAGAAAATTGTATGTTTGTGTTGGAATTCTTGGATAGCTCAGTTGGTTAGAGCGCTAAAGGTACAGACTTTAGAGACTCGAGTTCAAATCCCGACTCAAGCATTCATTTTTCTTTTCATATCATATATATATATATATATATATATATATATATCCCGAGTGGAGTTGCAAGTTTTTCCATCATATATACATGTATAATGTAATTATTATTATTATACGTGAAGGAAATTAACATGCCAAAAAAAATATGTACACACAGAATTGAATATCTCAAAAAGCTCTCTACGAGAAAAGTTCGCGGCAGCATATTTGTTTATCTCTTACTGATATCTCACACAATAACGAATTATTTCTTTCAGCTCATTTATATCAGGAAGTTCGGAAATTCGGCAGGGGGTGTCTAAAAAATATACGTTTTTATAATTAATTACGTTCCATTTACTTATTTAACTAAACAAAAATAAGCACACATTAATCTTCATTTACTTAGGGGTAGCAGTGCACGCCGGGTTATTGGTTTAGTTATTCTACTAACAGTCATTTGTATTATATTTGGGCTGCGAAACCTGGGGGTAAATGAGATCTACCAGTAGGCCTGTTTGGGAATAAAGTTCTTAGGGAGAGAGAGAGAGAGAGAGAGAGAGAGAGATCTAGAGACAGAGAGAGATATAGAGAGAGATCTAGAGACAGAGATATATATATATATATAGAGAGATATTTATATAGAAATATATATATATATATATAGAGAGAGAGAGATGTATATATACATATATAGATATAATATATATATATATATATATATAGAGAGAGAGAGAGAAGAGTTGTGTGTGTAGAGAGATATGTGTACAGAGAGATGTGTGTAGAAAGAGATATGTGTAGAGAGACACGATATGTAGAGAGAGAGATGTAGAGAGAGACGTAGAGAGAGAGAGACGTAGAGAGAGAGAGAGAGACGTAGAGAGAGATGTAGAGAGAGAGAGAGAGAGATTTAGAGAGAGATGTAGAGAAATATAGTAGAGAGATGTAGAGAGAGAGAGAGAGATCTAGGGAGAGAGATGAGAGAGAGAGATAGAGGGAGAGAGATGTAGAGAGAGAGATGTAGAGAGAGAGAGAGAGATGTAGAGAGAGAGATGTAGAGAGAGAGAGAGTTAAGAGAGATGTAGAGAGATGTAGAGGGAGAGAGGAGATGTAGAGGGAGAGAGAGATGTAGAGAGAGATTGTAGAGAGAGAGAGATGTAGAGGTAGAGAGAGATGTTAGAGGGAGAGATGATGTAGAAGAGAGAGAGATTGTGAGAGAGAGAGTAGAGAGAGAGAGAGAGATGTAGAGGGAGATAGATGTAGAGAGAGAGAGGATGTAGAGGGAGAGAGATCGTAGAGAGAGAGACAGTAGAGAGGGTGAGGAGAGAGATGTAGAGAGAGAGATGTAGAGGGAGAGAGATGTAGAGAGAGAGATGTAGAGAGAGATGTAGAGAGAGAGATGTAGAGGGAGAGAGATGTAGAGAGAGAGAGAGATGTAGAGTAGAGAGAGATTAGAGAGAGAGAGAGATGTAGAGAGAGAGATGTAGAGAGAGAGATGAGAGAGAGATGTAGAGAGAGATGTAGAGGTAGAGGGAGAGAGATGGTAGAGAGAGAGAGAGGGGGATGTAGAGGGAGAGAGATGTAGAGAGAGATGTAGAGAGAGAGAGATGTAGAGAGAGAGATGTAGAGGGGAGAGAGATGTAGAGAGGTAGAGATGTAGAGAGAGAGATGTAGAGGAGAGAGGGATGTAGAGAGAGAGAGGTAGAGGGGAGAGAGATGTAGAGAGAGAGAGTAGAGGAGGAGAGATGTAGAGGGAGAGAGATGTGAGAGAGAGAGTGTAGAGGGAGAGAGAGTAGAGAGGGAGAGGATGTAAAGGGAGAGAGATGTAGAGAGAGGGAGAGAGAGAGATGTAGAGGGAGAGATGTAGAGAAGAGAGAGATGTAGAGAGAGATGTTGATAGAGATGTAGAGAGAGAGATGTAGAGGGAGAGGGATGTAGAGAGATGAGAGAGATGTAGAGAGAGAGAGAGATGTAGAGAGAGAGATGTAGAGGGAGAGAGGGATGTAGAGAGAGAGATGTAGAGAGAGAGATGTAGAGAGAAATGTAGAGAGAGAGATGTAGAGAGAGAGAGATAGAGAGATGTAGAGAGAGAGATGTAGAGAGAGAGAGATGTAGAGAGAGAGATGATGAGAGAGAGATGTAGAGAGAGAGATGTAGAGAGAGAGATGTAAGAGAGAGAGATGTAGAGAGAGAGATGTTTAGAGAGAGATGTAGAGAGAGAGATGTAGAGAGAGAGTAGATGTAGAGATGAGAGAGAGATGTAGAGGAGAGAGAGATGTAGAGAGAGATGTAGAGAGAGAGATGTAGAGAGAGTAGAGATGTAGAGAGAGAGATGTGAGTAGATGTAGAGAGAGAGAGAGGTAGAGAGAGAGAGAGAGAGAGGGAGTGTAGAGAGAGAGATGTAGAGAGAGAGAGAGATTGTAAGTGAGAGAGAGTGTAGAGGAGAGAGAGATGTAGAGGGAGAGAGAGAGATGTTAGAGGGAGAGAGATGTAGAGAGAGAGTAGTGAGTGGGAGAGATGTAGAGAGAGAGATGTAGGGGGAGAGAGATGTAGAGAGAGAGATGTAGAGGGAGAGAGATGTTAGAGAGGAGATTGTATGTAGAGAGGGAGATGTAGAGAGATGTAGAGATGAGAGATAGAGAGAGAGAGAGATGTAGAGAGAGAAGTAGAGAGAGAGATGTAGAGGGAGAGAGATGTGTAGAGAGAGAGGAGATGTAGAGAGAGATGTAGAGGAGAGAGAGAGAGATGTAGAGAGAGATGTAGAGAGAGAGATGTAGAGAGGAGAGAGATGTAGAGAGAGAGATGTAGAGAGAGAGATGTAGAGAGAGAGAGATGTAGAGAGAGAGAGATGTAGAGAGAGAGAGAGAGAGAGATGTAGAGGGAGAGAGATGTAGAGAGAGAGAGAGATGAGTAGAGGGAGAGAGAGTGTAGAGGAGAGAGAGATGTAGAGAGAGAGATGTAGAGAGAGAGTAGATGGAGAGAGATGTAGAGAGAGATGAGAGGTAGAGAGAGATTGTAGAGAGAGATTGAGATGTAGAGAGAGAGAGATGTAGAGGGAGAGAGATGTAGAGAGAGAGATGTAGAGAGAGAGAGATGTAGAGAGAGAGAGAGAGGGATGTAGAGGGAGAGAGATGTAGAGAGAGAGAGATGTAGAGAGAGAGATGTAGAGGGAGAGAGATGTAGAGGGAGATGGAGAGGGAGAGATTGTAGGAGAGAGAGAGATGTAGAGGGAGAGAGATTTGTAGCGAGGGAGAGTAGAGAGGGAGATGTAGAGAGAGATGTAGAGAGAGAGAGAGATTGTAGAGAGGGAGAGAGATGTAGAGAGAGAGAGTTGAGATTGTATTGTAGAGGGAGAGGAGAGGTAGAGAGAGAGAGATGTAGAGGGAGAGATGTTAGAGGGAGAGAGAGTGTAGAGAGAGAGTGAGAGGGAGAGAGATGTAGAGGGAGAGAGAGATGTAGAGAGAGAGATGTAGAGGGAGAGAGATGTAGAGAGAGAGAGATGTAGAGAGAGAGAGATGGTAGAGAGAGAGAGATGTAGAGAGGAGAGAGATGTAGAGAGAGATGTAGAGGGAGAGAGAGGAGAGAGATGTAGAGAGAGAGAGAGAGAGAGGGATGTAGAGGGAGAGAGATGTAGAGAGAGATGTAGAGGGAGAGAGATGTAGAGAGAGAGAGAGAGAGAGATGTAGAGAGAGAGAGAGAGGGATGTAGAGGGAGAGAGATGTAGAGAGAGAGAGATGTAGAGGGAGAGAGATGTAGAGAGAGATGTAGAGAGAGAGAGAGATGTAGAGGGAGAGAGATGTAGAGAGAGATGTAGAGGGAGAGATGTAGAGAGAGAGGTGTAGAGGGAGAGAGATGTAGAGAGAGAGAGAGAGATGTAGAGAGAGAGAAAGATGTAGTGAGAGTTGTAGAGAGAGAGATGTAGAGAGAGAGATGTAGAGGGAGAGAGATGTAGAGAGAGATCGTATGTAGAGAGATATATGTAGAGAGAGATATGTAGAGAGAGATGGAGAGAGAGATGTAGAGAGAGATAAAGATACAGGTGAATGGTGAAGACTGCAACAACATTGAACTTAAACGTCCTTTATACGAAGCAAGCAAGTTATTATAATTAAAAGAACAGACAGGTCACATGGCATGGAAAAAGAAGAAGAAGAAAACGCTCATTGAAGGAAAAACCAGAGTGAAAATGCCAAGTTTATATGCAGACCAAAAACGAGGAGGGAGAATAAAATTTAACTAATGATTTGATTGATTGATTATACAAGGCGATGATTGGAAAATATTAGCTCAGGATAGGGATTGCATTGAGAGTTTGTGGTCCACGCGGCTATGAACCTACTACGTGTTAGACAGTGACGTTTCAGTTTATGTAAAGGGAATATAAAATATATTTACATACAACATATTTTAAGAAAAAGAAAAATATCTGTACACCAGCGCCAAACCTTCCAAAATAATAATAATAATAATAATAATAATAATAATAATAATAATAATAATAATAATAATAATAATAATCTAATAATAGTCTAAATTAGAACGTGTCACAAATAAGGAAATTAGAAACATAATGGAAGCAGACGAAAGCATAATTGAAAGGATTGAGGAGAAGGAATTAAAGTGGTTAGGACATGTTTTAAGAATGGAAGATGAGCGATGGCCCAAGCAACTATATGAATGGCATCCGAACAGAAAGAAGAAAAGAGGAAGACCAAGGTTAACTTGGAAGGAAAACATGAAGACAGTAATGCAAGCTAGAGGGCTAAGCATCGAAGATGCCCAAGACCGTAGGCTTTGGAGTTTGGCACGGGAAGACGGCAGCAGCTGTTAAAAACCGAAGATAGATAGAATAATAATAATAATAATAAATAATAATAATAATAAAAACACCTGCTGCCAGTGTGTGGGTGTGTGTGTGTATATGTGTGAGACATGTGGTAAGCATATTGGGTCGACCAGCCGATTGTAGCTTAGTTTGAAGGTAAAATCTATATCCATCTATCTAAATAGGTTTTTGAGTGTGTGTTACAACATATACCATTGTTAAATTAAACAAATTAGTTTTTTTAATGAATTTGGTGTGTATTCCTCATTCATTTGTTTACGTAATACTAAAAATTTGATAGATGTAAAAATAAGAAAATTGTGCTGCAACTAACTAACTGGTACTATCGAAACCGTATATTCATACATCCCTATCCTGAGCCAATCTTTTTCCAATCATACCTGTATAAACAAATCTACTTCCCTCTAATCACAATTAATGTTATTTTCTAAACTCATTCTTGGTACACCAACTGGGCGTTGCCATCTGGTTTTCCTAAAAGTAGCTTCCATGCACGTTTTTCATTCCCCACTCGGGCCACATGTCCTGTCCATCGCAGTCAACGAGACTTAAATGTTCTAAATTATATCTGGCTTTCCTATAAAGACAATGTAATTTCACTGACTATTTAACTCATGCCCCAAATGGGAGTCAATGACCAATCACGTTTCAATTTTTTCTGTTTTACAACCAATCAGAGTCGTGTTTCACCAAATATTTATCAGTGTTATAATTACCATATTAAAGAACGCTCCTCCTTATAATATTGCGATCCTTTGGCAATAAATAGTGTGATCTGGTTGCAGTGATAAACAAAAGAAGCAGTAGAAGCGTACCTATCGTTTCTCATTTGTTTTCAAACATCGCCGTTTACAATACATATATAAATATTTTAAAATAACTATAGTTAAATAATGATTTGTGAGTAAACAGCTTAATTTTATTCGTTAATAGGTCCTAACAAATGCCACTCTTGATTTACAAATTCTCTAGATAAATTCACTCCTCACTTCGTGAGTCGTGAATTTATCGATAATTGGGAAACACTCGTGGCATTACTTATGATAATCAGTCTTCTCCATTCACCTGTCTGCTCATGTCCCTTTGATGCAAACATTTTCTTGAGAGTATTATTCTCAAATACTCCAAATCTCCTTTCCTCCCTTAAAGTAAGAGTGAATTCATTCATTAATTTGTAATTATGTATATTTATATATATATATATATAATATTATATAATGTAATGTAACGTTTGTAATTAGAATAACATATATTCTTATCTAAAATCATATAAAACAGAAGATTTCAAATTTTATATTTAAATGTTTTATAATGTGTAAGCAGTTTAGCTTTCAAATATGAACAGTACAATACGTAATATATTTTCAAACATTTCAATGTAAGATAAATATGGTATTTCTAAATGTATTTAGTAATTACCTGATAAAGGAAGAGTTGCTCATTGTTCATGCCACAAATTTACGGGTTATAAACAGATTTAATCCGTGAAATATTTAAATTTATCAAATTCTAATTAAAAATTTACTTTTTTCAATTTCATATTCAGTGGCGTTACTCCGCAACGTAAGTTATTATTACGAATTTGTATATTTGATAAAACGTTAAACGTTGCGTAGCGCAAATATATTAAAATCAATACGCGCACAACACACACATACTTATATATATATATATAATATATATATATATATATATAGATATATATATATATATATATATATATATATACCATTTGGAGTTGTGTAGTGTCCAATCATATATACATATATCCATCCATCCATAGTAATTCTGCCCGAAGGCAGGTCCTTCATTGCAATCATAGCATTTTCAAACTATGCTTGCAGTTTTACTAGGGAATTGTGTAGGTGTGGTAGGCTTTCCGTTGCTTTCCACACCGGTGTGAAAGATGATGATGATAATGATAAGAATGATAATGTTAAGGATGGATGATGGCCATATGATTTCGGGGACCTTTTGGGCCTTAAAGTTTTCCTGACATTTGTCTTACAGGTAAGGAAAAACCCCGATTAAAAACCTCACCCAGAAAAACTGCCCCGACCGGGGATCGAACCCGGGCCCGCTGCGTGACAAGGCAGCACGCTACCTCGAGACCACAGCGGTGGACTATATACATATATAATGTAATAATAATAATAATAATAATATATTATTAATAATAATAATATATATTATTATTATTATTATTATTATTATTTATTATTATTATTATTATTATTATTGTTATTATTATTATTATATTATTATTATTATTATTATATATATTATTATTATTATTATTATAAGTAAAGTGATCCCACAACTGGCCCGGAGGCCCTTGGCGTAGTAGGAGGTTAAGGCTCCCACTTTTTCTAGACAATCGGCCACTTTATGTCAGCCGGGTTGTCAGCCCTGCGTGACGGCCGCCTTTACCCCCAGAACAAGCGTCTGGTACTCATTTCCGTTAGAGGCTGAGTCGACCCCAGGGCCATAGTGCCGCCAGAGGGTTTGGGTCAGTTAAAAAATCCTGACCCCAACGGATTATTATTATTATTATTATTATTATTATTATTATTATTATTATTATTATTATTATTGTTACACGTGAAGGAAATTAACATGCCAAAAATAAATTAATGTACACACAGAATTGAAGAGCTTTCTACAAGAAAGTCTGCTGCAGCATATTTGTTTATCTCTTACGGATATCTCGCACAATAACGATTTTTTTCTTTCAGCTCATTTATGTCAAGAAGTTCGGGAAATCAGCACGGGGGTGGTCTAAAAATATACGTTTTTGTAATTAGTTACTTTCGTTTTACTTATTTAACTGAACATAAAAAAACACTTTTTTTTTCCGCGGTGGACTAGTGGTTATGCTCCTTGCCTCTGGTCCCGAGGGTCGCGGGTTCAAACCCAGCCGGGGTCGATGGTTTTTTAGGACGGAAAAATCCAAGGAGCATGTCCTCCGGAAGGGACTTTAAGCCGCTGGGTCCCGAGTCTGAAGATTTTCAGGCTCGTAAAAATCCTTAAGCCTGAATGAAAAGGCCTCTAAGCAAAATTTACCGAATTTTCCCGTCCTAGTACTACCTTAGTTTCCTAGATGTCAGTATGAGGCGGAACGCTGACCACGGACAACTCAAAATGACATCTATACGAAAACAAGTGTAACTAAATTAGTATGGTTCAAATTCTTTCCTGTGAGGGGAGAGCGCCTAAAATCTCCGTAAAGGGAAACCATAGGCTTACAATACATAAAAAAACACACATTATTATTCATTTATTTAAGCGTAGCAGTGCACGCCGGGTTACAATTGTTATTCTACTAACAGTCATTTATATTATATTTGGCTGCGAAACATGGGAGGAGAATGAGATTACGAGTAATTGGGAATGAAGTCCATAGGAACAATTTTGGATATATATATATATATATATATATAGAGAGAGAGAGAGAGAGAGAGAGAGAGAGAGAGAAAATTAAAAATCTGTGAATAAATGACTTTTTATAATAATTGTTATTTTCTAAATAAATACGCCTATCTATGATTCCAGAGTAATTCTGCCCGAGGGCAGGTCTTTCACTACAATCATAGCATTTTCATGCTATGCTTGCAGCTTTACTAGGGAATTGTAGATGTGGTAGCTTCCTGTTGCTTTCCACACCGGTGAAGGATGATGATGGTGATAAGGATGATGATGATGATAATGCTGCTGCTGCTGATGATGATGATGGCCATATGATTTCGGGGACCGTTTGGGCCTTAAAGTTTTCCTGACATTTGTCTTACAGGTGAGGAAAAACCCCGATAAAAACCTCACCCAGAAAAACTGTCCCGACCGGGGATCGAACCCGGGCCCGCTGCGTGACAAGGCAGCACGCTACCTCGAGACCACAGCGGTGGACTATCTATGATTATAGATTAATATATTACCCAAGTATCTCGCAAATAAATTGTTTGTTAAAATCAGTTACTAATACTTTGCACGTAACAACTAATTAAAAGTCCTCGCATCAATTATGCCGAGTCAGATATTCGTGTACACCCTTAATTTGTTATCTTACGCGTGTAGATACATTTGTAAGCCAAATAGTGATTTCTAGATTGTGAGTCACTGTGCAGTGGTCTTCGTTTATCTCGCCATCCCTAGAATAAGAAAAATTCTTAATTGTTTTTTTTAATATATCAGGTGTTGAAGAATAGCGTAACATAACAACATAACATCTTCCTGTATGAAATTGTCAGAAAAATCTAATTGTTTACTAAAAAGTTTATGTTTAAAATACGAAGACTTACATAATATCCAGCAAAAAAAAAAAGTACACGTAGGAAAGAAAAAAAAAAAAAAAAAAAAAAGGAATGTGCGGCTACGAAACGCAGAATTTCTGCTGTTATGACCCACTGCGCATGCTCGAAGAGCTTACAGCTGTGTTTCAAGAGCATTGGCAAATGCAAAGTTTCAAATACGCTGTATTTGATTCTAACGGTCATAAATAATTAAAGGTCAATGAAGAGACATATTTCTAGATATTTACGAGTGTTCGACGTATACAATATCACTGAAATTACGACATTTCGAACAAGGTTTAACTCTTGTAAAGTAAAGTAAAGTGATCCCACAACAGGCCTCAGGAGGCCCTTGGGGTAGTAGGAGGTTAAGGCTCCCACTTTTTCTAGACAATCGGCACTTTATGTCAGCCGGGTTGTCAGCCCTGCGTGACGGCCGCCTTTACCCCCAGAACAAGCGTCTGGTACTCATTTCCGTTAGAGGCTGAGTCGACCCCAGGGCCATAGTGCCGCCAGAGGGCTTTGGGTCAGTTTAAAAATCCTGACCCCAACGGGACTTGAACCCTCCGTTTAACTCTTGTGCATTATGTAAAACTAAACAAGACAACCAGGATTTAGAAGACTAGTATCCGACGTGCGAGTAGCGTAAGTCGTTAGCACAATTACTAGAAAATTAAATGTATATCAACGTCAGGCTTCAAATCCCTCGACAATGATTTTTTTGTTGTTTATTGTTATTTTCACAAACAATCATCCTATAACATTGAACCGAAAATGCCTTTTCCGGTTCAGTTATTCATCTTTGTGCTCCTCCCTACTAAAGAACATTTGTGAAGCCTGCCAATGTTCCTGTGTTCCGTGTGGTTACCCCTTCCCTTTTTACCCTTTCCACCGCGCATCTTTGTAGCGCACATCCCTTCTACCCGCGAACCTGATATATGCTCGGTAATCTCAACGGACCTCATCATTCGATCGGCTCACTAAGTGGCGTTTGGTTCTTTAGAAGGGGATTCAGTGTGTGAATCCAACTCAAGTGCACCATGAAATGGCGAGGTTAACATGGTGATTCAGAAGATGAGCAAGTGGATTGTAACCGAGGAACGGTTAGATTTGATTTCGTCTAAGCAAGCATGGAGGAAGGATTTCCAATAGGACTTAGACATGTATGAGTGTGATAGTATAAATGGTACGTTATTGTTCTATTATATTTTGGTTACTATTTGTGCTTGATCGATTGATCAAAGATCAAATTTTGTTATTTACTCATTATTCTGTTTTTTATATAATCCACACTTATTTTCTTATTAAAAGCTTATCTTTTATGTTACGCCCCTTGTTGTTATTTGAGAGTTATTATCATTCTCTATCCTATAACGAAGTTAGTTCAGTCCATGCAAGTTATAATCAGTAGTTATATTTATATGCATGTTAAATTGGAAAAGAAAGATGAATGGTTAGCCGCCTTCTATGGGCCCGAGGCAGGCTGTTTTCTTGTAAATAACTTCATTAGATATCTGGAACACTTTACTAAAATACAGCATTACCATAACCCAGCGATCCCGGAAGGGGTAGCAGCTGTAAGGTATACTCTAGCCACTAATGGTATTTGGTGCGCGGTTTTTCATGTGCATCGTAATTTCTACGTACAACATTTAATTCCTTCCACGTAATCTACATCCACTTTACACTATATTAGGTAAACTTTATAACGCTCTTTACCTATCGGTATACATTTAATTGTTTAATAAGTACCACGTTTTAATAATAATGTACAGATAGAATATAATAGAAAACATTGTAGCAATGTTTAAAAAAATAACATAATCGGGTACCGAACCTGTGATCTTTTGCATACGAAGCAAGCCATAAGGCACTGACCTAAGCGTTCGTTGGCTTGCTATGCTTTAAATAATGTTCTTCAGTGGAGAAAGGAGAACGTGTTGTAGCTCTACTGTGTAATTAGTTTACTCGTGTGAATCGCGCGTTAAAACTTGAAATGTTCGAGATCAAGAGTCCGCTCATTCTCTTTTTTTGTAAGTGCACATAGAGGTGATAATGTGTTTGTTTTATAATCTCTGACTTTTTATGTTGTATAATGTTCACAGAATTTTGTGTTGAGAGGAAATAATGACTATACATATTCCATTAATCTTATGTTGAGCGTATGTTCAAATTCTTAACTCTTACAGATCGTATGTATTACTTCAAATCTATTTTTTTTAAATAACTGAGTTCTTTCAGTTCAGAGAGTAAATCCTTATTTTTTTTACGTGTAATATCACTTTCATTATATGTTTATTGAAAATTAAAATGAGGAAATAAAAGCATTTGTTTGTGTTAACAAGTTACTAAAGTATAAATATTAGATGTGTATTTTTTTAATTGTTCACTTTGCTAGCAGTGCAGTCACTAACTTTAATATATTTGAAACTCTTCTGTAGATTGTCGTGTTTGTTGCGTTTTGTAGGTCTCGGAAAGAAACAAAATACAAGCACTATGGCTGTTACAGGCTAATGTTAGAATTCGATTTTATGAAACATGAAATTAAAACAACGATACTGAGAATTGTTAGCAGACTTTTTTCCTTTAGATGAATGGCTACATACATATATATACATACGTTATGGCATGCTCCATTACTGCCCTCAATGGAAGAGGTCTTTGGGATGTTATAGAAAATATAGATTGAGAATGCTTGACTCAAACCATTACAGGCATTGGGCCTTTAACTTTTTCGTAAAAAGAAGAAGAAGAATAAGAAGATATAAATAAATATACTCATATTGGATCTCAGCTAGTGGTTGGAGGTGATGTTGGAGTCGATGTATAAGGCACACAACTCTCCTTCTACACCATTGGAACTTACTGCATCAACGCGGATGGAAAATTAAAGCAATAAATGTTGCCCTTCAACAACTGTAAGTCAGGCAAGAAAGTTTCAAAAATGTAGTATTTTACTGTGGTTAAAAAAATCAGCAATACAGACTTTGACACACAAATATCCCTCATGTTCTCATGTTTCAAACATTCAAGCCTTATTCACAGAGTTCCAAAATATCCAGAAAATAATTAAACTTCAATGGATTCCTTCCCGTTGTGGAATACAAGGTAATGAAATAACATACACATTAGCCAAGAATAGCCCCCAATTTATCATACAACTACATCAACTCGTGGAAGCTGCTGTCAGTAGAAATGTAAATAAAAATGTACCGAGAGTATAGAATTGTCAGTTTGGGGAAAAATAATGGAACACGCTTCTTGCAACACGCCACATTGTACCAAAAAGTCAAGGAAAAAATCAGTTGTAGCATGTTAAATCTTAACTGGCCATGACCACCTTGCGGAACATCTACACCGACTTAACATCTTCCTATCACATGGTTGTGTTTTGTGTTGTGATAGTGACAGTGTCATGAATTAGGACCTTATGAAACTAAGTACTGCTTTGAAAACATCCAATTTAATCTGATGGCGAATTATAATGGGAAGTTTACCGAAAAGTGACTTTGCTCCTAATGTCAGGGCGTTAAATTATATAAATTTATAACGTTACTGTGACACTGAACACAGTGTGTTGTGCGATAAAAGTTGTAACGATTTATTTTACCAATCATCTCGATTAATGTTAAAGATAAAATCTGTAATATTAAGAACGACATATTTTGCTATCTTATAAATATTGTTCTACTTCTATGCATACATTATTCTTAACTCGAGTAAAATTTAAGAAACTACGTTTATCTGTCATTATTTTAGGGATTTTGCTATAAGCATTTTAAGGTTTAGAGATTTGAAGTGCTGCAAATTGACGATACTTCAGCAGATGAGAATGAAACATTTCATCAAGTTTTCTTCATGCACTTCGAATGGGATGCTCTGTAAATTGGTGAAGAAAAACAGATACTAATTATTTCTTTGAAGTGCTGCTAGTGTTTACCACAATGTCTTGCACGTATAATTATCTTCTATAATGATCCAATAAACACGAGAACATAATAGTACACAGTAAATATATTATTTACACTTACTTAGATTACAGAGTTAGAATAATTTTGAAATGTTATTTTATGTAATTTATCTTATTTAACAATTCTAATAATGTAATGCATATTTTAACTTACGATATAATAACATTTTCGTTTTGTCTTCGAAATACTGCTGGATACACACAACTGGATCATAAAAAAATGAAGACATCTTAGAAAAATTACACATTGAACTTTAGAAAACAAAATTTCTGTTTATAAGTAGAATCCGGATTTTTATGCAATATTAATCTATAAATAAGTAGTAAAAATATTCAAAATGTGTAATAATACATTATTATTATAAAGAATCAAAATTTATGTTTTAATAAAATAATATGTTATTTCTTTGTCTGCAGAACTTAACAAAATTACAGAAAAATGTGGATTAAAGATATCTACAGAGAAAACAAAAAATTATGACACTTCAAGATATAGATCCTGTCAAAATTAAATTGTACTTGACAACAAAATTTTGGAGCAGTGAATAATTTTACATATCTAAGATGCAATATCTCATATGAAGAAGAAAAGGATGTAATTGCAAATATTTCAATTTTTAAAAGAATTTTAGGTTTAATAATTTCTATCTTCAAGCCACAGTTAGTCCAAAAACATTCAAGTTTAAACTTGTATAAAACGTTATCTCTTCCAACTCTTTTGTATGGTAGCGAAGTGTGAACTATGAAACAGAAGCATATAGAGTGACTTAGATCTGCTGAAATGAGATACCTTCGGAGGACTGCAGGATACACACTACTTGATCACAACAAATGAAGACATCTTAGGAGAATTGACATGGAACCTTTAGAAAACAAAATTTGTGATTATTAATCAAGATGGATGCAACATGGTCATCGAATAGAAGACCACAGGATACCCAAACAAATGTTAAGATATCAACCTGCAGGAAGAAAAAGAAGACCAGGACGTCCACTAAAAAGACTTCTGGATGGTGTTTCTCTTGAGGCCGAAACAGGTCAACAAATGGCCTAAATTCGTTACTCTACTATCGTGATGACGAAGCTTTGTATTATTATTAAATTTCTTCTCATAAAATTCACCAATTTTGTAAAAACGTTGATGTTAATATATTTATATAACCGATGATAATTAATAAACAATCCAGAAGAATCTTCATGTAAACGGGTATAATGAATGTATTTTAGACACAGGTCCTCAACCTGAATTAAGATATATAAAGTCCCTAATATTACAATATATATATTAGAACACAGCGGAATACGTAGAATAAATATGTATATTAGAACTTAGCGGGATATGTAACTTTACAGTTATTTTCACATAAATTTACTTATTTTTATATGTTTAAGTTATTTATGAACAACTCTCAAAATGCAGTAGTTACAGTTATCCTGCACTTAAACAAATTATCTGTTGCGTAGTGTACAAGGTGTATAGGGCTACAACACTATTTTACCATCTGTGATAAAAAGACATCATCGATAGTTATCCATGACCAATATTTCTGATTATTTTTAAATCCCTGGGAGGTAGGGTTTAAATGTCATCTGGCTGTAACCGACTACGGCTCTTATAGATTCCACACTAATCTCGCTCATTTTTTTAATTTTCTATTCTGTTTACCACTTGCCACCCTCACCCTCCAAGGAAGACTAGATGTCAAAAGTTCGGATTAAATGTCATCGTGGTGTCAATAATCAACTTATCGACTAGAAACACCATAGATTGGACACTAATTTCAGCCCGTTTTTATTTTTTATTTTTCTTCCCATCTCGCTCCCTCTTAGGGACACTTTACGTAAAGAGTTGGGCTTAAATTTAATCGGTTTCGATATTAGCATCAGTCGTATTACATTGTTTTTACATGTCATATCCCTATGGGTGCTAGGGGTCTCTATCCCATCATAGTAGGCCAATACTTTCCAAAATGTAGGCCATGTTCAAACATTGAAGCATGATTTTTTAACAAATCTCAAATTTTCGCACTTCTAATTACTCAAATTTGAAGTAAGAAATCTGGTTCGTTTATTCTTCCGTCCATGACTGATCTATTTGTTGTATTTTATTATAATACCATATTTAATGTTTCACCATTAAAAGTAAATGAAGGCATATATTTTGATGAAACACTAAATATATATAGAAGTAGGTTACGGTACATGCGAATTTCTAGATAATTTTTCTTTTAAAATGAAACTTAGCAGCAGAAATGAAACATTGACGATTTCGGGCAGGATATACAGTACCTTAATGGATAAAGAACGAAGTGAAGATATCCTTAAATAACTACCCGATGATGACAGATAAAATGTAAGATTATAGGAGAAAGTGATATGAATATGTCTGCAGAATGGATATCAACAGATTGCCTGGGAAAAGTCTGAATTATCAACAAAGAGAAAAAAAAAAAAGGAGATCGGGGAAGCCCACGGAAGAGATGGACACAGCCGGAACGAACGAAAAAGGTTCAATCCTTGCAAGAAGAAGAAGAAGAAGAAGAAAAAGAAGAAGAGGAAGAAGAAAATGAAACTTAGAAAAGCCGAACAATAGAACATAAAACATTACAGAACATCCATAAATAAATCTGAAAAATAACAATTTGCACGTAACTTAACAATGTATAATTTTAAAGTCTGAGGACAAAATAACAAACATTAAGCAGTAGTGTAACTTGATAAAGATAAATAATTATTATATAATATTATCCTTAACTCGTGTCCAACATAGGTTTGGGATGAGGGGTGAGATGAGATGAAGCCACTATATTTATAGGAGTCTGTGAACGACACATGTGCCGGTCGATCACGTCTGACGCTCCGTCACGGGAACGAATGAACGAAATGTATGAGACGAGAATGGATAAATCCTGAATTGAAATTTGTGGCAGGGATATAAATACTAATGAAAATAATCATATTACAATGTGGATATCCCAAATAATCACAGCCTGGAGTTTAGAAATAAAATTATCAATAGATGGAAGAAAATTTTTCACATGGAAATTTTGATTTAATTAATGATTTAAAAAGTTAAGAATGGATCGGAATGAAGCACCATGCGGAACGTGCGTTAGTTTGATTCGCGATGATGAAAAATGTTCTTTTGCAATTTTGCGCAGTTTGGGACCGATACCCAGTCAGTATCATGAGTAATTAGGGTAACTCTAAAATACAACGGCTGCTGATTGAGGAAACTAGCAATAAATAGTGTAGCATCGGCACATGTTACCCATATACTATCTAGATTATCGACTTCCTCTGCAAAAATTATAATAGTCCCAAGTGGTTAGACAGTAGCGAGCCTCTCCCGCCCGCCAGCTAGGTTTGTTTGCGTTAAAGAACGGAGAAGTTTAATTAAAACGGTATAACAACATATCATGTGAAATGATATAAAATGTAATGTTTCTAATTTGAGAGTAAAATTTGTTATAATTTCAATTAACATGCCTCATATACATCACGATATATCATAATAACTAGCATTTAAACGATGATAAATGAGATATTTGAAAATGTATTTAACATTTACCTGATAGAGGAAGCTTTATCTGTAAACATCAGCTACACAGATTAAACAGTTTTGAATCCAATCTGAAAAATATTAATATTTTTTAATATAATTTAAAACAGTAATTTTCTATTTCATATTGAATGACGTTGCTTGGTAATGTTACGGTTATTGTGTCATCATTCATGTCGTCAACAAGACGCATTTTGTGCAAATGTTTATGAAATTACTCTTTTTTTAAAAAAATATGTGAATTGTGCTTAACGGAAAAAATCTCATTATACATTTATATGGTTATTAGTTTATATATAGTTTTGATGCGGTGGACTAGTGGTTATGCTCCTTGCGTCTGTTTCCGAGGGGCCCGGATTCAAACCCGGCCGGGAGAGACTCTAAACTGTGGGTCCCGTCTGAAGATTTTTCAGGCTCGTAAAAGATCCTTAAGCTTGAATAGAGAGGCCTCTAAGCAAAATTTACTGACCTCAACCTCCTAGTAATGCCTTTGTTGCCTGTTAGATGTCTCATTTTGGGTCGGTGTGTTGGCCGCAAGCCATCCGTGACATCTATGAACAAATAAGGTAACTAACAATTAACTTGGACCAGTAACTGCTTACAAAGGAGAGGCTGTGGCTCAACAATGCGCTACGTCATTATACATAGATTATACATAGTTTTATCCGTTTAAATATACATAATATCAAATTTAACTTTAAAAAAGTGGCACTCTTGCAATATTTGACGAAAGACAAGTAATACGCATACAATTAGAGGACATATTTTTTCTTCTCTCTCTTCCTCCCCCCCCTCTCCCTCTCTCTGTTTTTTGTTTTTTTTTTTCCATCATATGTGCTGTAATCGATATTGGTATGGTCAACACCTGGATTTAAAAATGCATGGTTTCAAACACGGCCAGCTAGTGTGAATTTTCAGGGCATAAATTTCCTTAGACTAGGTTCTTTCGGAAGCGAACTAAATAATTTGGTTCCTATCTAGATTTAAGGTACGTAGAAGAGCCTCAAGTTTGAAAAACGAGACTTTTGAGCATTTTTGGTCCTTTATCGCTCGGATTTGAATTGAGATGTTAATAATCTTGGCTTTTAGGAAGAAAGTGTATCGTAAAATAGAAATAATATTTAATGATTAGGCCTGTGTTATACATAACACTTGTATTTGTTTTCTAGGAGACTGGCCTAACAACCAACCCCCCAGTAAGTAAGTACTTGTTAAGATTTTGTTGTGTAGAAATGACACCTGCTAACATGTTTCTCCTACCAGTTGATCTCTTTTCCACCATTTCTGATATTGGAAACACAAACTTACACTCCGCCTTGCTTCATTGTATGGTTCTCGTCCAAAGTTTGTTTGTCCAGCAAGGGGGGGGGGCTGTTAATAGCTATGTTACTTCTGGTCTTAAAAAGCAGAAATTTCCCACGACTATCACAAGGGAGTCAAATATTTAGTAATTATGCAGAAACGTTGCGCGGACGACATAAGAATCCGTTCATTTGAACTACCTAGTGAACGATGTTTAACATTCATTGTGTCGAACGATGTCACTGTTTTTGTTGTTTTCGTCATTTTAAATATGGCGCGATGAGGTTTAGTATATTTCAGTTTTACTTAATATTTACACGGATTCTTGCGGTTTGCCGCGGAATTTAGGAGTTAAGGTGGGCGAAGAACCCTTTCATATAGATTTTCAAAATACAAAAACTATCCTAATTTTGAACCATCTGCCTCACAATAGGCCTATGCACAAACAATATTTATGTTATATACCATATATACATATAGGGTTGATTTGTTAGTAAGGTCAAAATTTCTCTTAGGTTTATTAATATACCACAAATCATCTAAATAGTATGAGGATTGCTTCATATTAACAAACATTGGTGAGAAAATAAAATAAAACTGTAATATCTTACACTAACATCACATTGACCATTTCTGTTTAACATTGGTTATTACGTCACATATCAGTTAGATTTTTATATTTCTTCATTTAGAAAATAAACATTAAAAATTATTCTTCCTCCTTTATAAATAAATATATGAATGTTGATGACGAACAATGGGAATGATGTAAGAATTACGTCATGAATTTGTATATATTTCTGGACGTTTTTTGCTATTTTATATTTTGTTATTTTTCAATACTAGGAATAATTTATATTTCGTGAAAAAATTGAAATTTATTCATAATTTTCCGAAAAAAGAACTATAACATTTAAGGCTAATGAAAATATTAGTTTTACAACTTGGTTAATTAGCCAAGACCTTTAAGGAGTGGCTCTATAGATCAGAAGTACAAGTTTCGAACTCGCTGAAAACCAGGCTTAGAGTTGTATTTAAAATACGTAGGAATGTAGTGTGAATTGTATAGAACTTTACGGATAAGTTCATTTGAGATAGAAATGAAATACAAAGTAGGTTAACGGGAGAAGAGAATAACAAAAGAGAGACAGCTAGTAGCCTAAAGTGGATTTTTTTAAAATTCTAAATTAGCTTACGTTCAAATGAACGGAAAACATGTAGTAGTTCATTTATCGTTCATTTACTATTTTATGGTTCATATAAAGTTTCATCACATAATATCTTCTTATTATATATATATATATATATATATATATATATATATATATATATATATATATATATATATATATATATATCCATCCATAGTAATTCTGCCCGAGGGCAGGTCCTTCACTACAATCATAGCATTTTCATGTTATGCTTGCAGCTTTACTAGGGAATTGTAGGTGTGGTAGGTTTCCGTTGCTTTCCACACCGGTGAAGAATGATGATGATGAAGATGATAAGGATGATGATGATGGCCATATGATTTCGGGGACCGTTTGGGCCTTATAGTTTTTCTGACATTTGTCTTACTGATGAGGAAAAACCCCGATAAAAACCTCACGCAGAAAAACTGCTCCGACCGGGGATCGAACCCGGGCCCGCTGCGTGACAAGGCAGCACGCTACCTCGAGACCACAGAGGTGGACTTACATCTATATGGCTTGTTATAATGTCCTCTCTCTACATCTAGATATATTGTATTATCCTGAGCTGATGGAACTGGAACCCTGACAACTAGGAACTAATTTAATGTGTTTCACAGTTATTGTGGTGCACGTATAAAAATAGGTTAGTGCAAGAGACTGAAACTAAGACGATAAATGTGTGATTTAAAGAAAAGTTTCGTCATCGGCCACATGTGAAAATGTATTAAAATATTCTGAAACAATTAGCCCGGGGACGTTGTGTAATTGGTAAGGCAATATGCTACAAGCCGGAAGATTGAGGATTCGATTCCCGAAGAGGTAATGTTATTCACGCAGGCTCTTCTTCTGAAGATTTCATATAATCATTACAACGAATCATAATTCCTAACGTTATGAAAGTTGTTGAATTCGAAAATGTAAAAGATAATATATATTTTTTAACTACCCTAAACATTCTCACGGTCCATTGCTCTAAGTTTGAATGTGCGTCTCAACGAGTTGAGTACCATACATACGTTCTAAGTGTAAAGCCGTTGGGAAGGGCTGACAACCCGGCTGATATCTTGCACCAAATGTCTAGAAAGGTGTGAGTCTTAACTACTCAATATCCCAAGGGCTTCCTAAGGTCTGAAGTGGAATAAATTACACCACTTATAGCAACTAGCCGTGATATAAATTGGGATTGTGTGACTTTTACCCAATAAACCTCGAGAAGGACGTGTGTGCCTTTACAGAGTAATCACATTTTTCATACGATTTTATTGCTTTTGTGTAAACTTTGTGTTTTCTTAACTTTTACATTAAAATAATCCAATCAGCGATAACGATCAAGGAAAACAAAACAACTTAAAAATGTATAATTTTGAACCCTGATGAGAACAAATAAACGCTCTGCAATAAATTAAGAAAAGTAGAAAATTGTGAAAATACATTGATAAAACGGATATTTCAAACAATATATAACGTAGAGTTTATAAAAATAAGCAATCGATAGAAGAGAGTTGTTGGAGCGGAAATCTTCATATTAGTGATAATGTTGAAAAGGTAAGACTTTACGCCTTGTCGCAGAGCTACCAACATGCCTTGGTTCGAGTCCCTATGTGGAAGAAATTTACTCACTGAACGTCGGCTAGTGTGGAACGGTGTCCACCTAGAATTTCAGTTGTAGTATGTACCGTGTATAACATTTTGGGAATCCGACGGTTGACCACTTATCACACATAGCTATAACGTCTACCTCTCTGTTATACCAAGTGCCTTGCTCACTTATCGCTCCATGAGTTTAATTTTGTTTAAAGAAAGGAATGGCTTAATTTTAAAGCACAATAACAAAATGTTATCTGAAATAAGGTAGATTAGAATATTTGTAAGTTTAGAGTTAAATTTGTTACGTTATTGAATCAGCCATTTAAACGATGAGTAATATGTTATGTGAAAATATAATTATATTTACCTGATAGAAAAAGCGTTTGTCATTGATCTGTGTAAAATTCTTAGCAGTATAAACTTGTAGATGAAACAGTTTTGAATTCAGTTTGTGGAATATAAACATTTCATTAATTAAAAATATTTTTCAATCTCACATTTAGTGGCGTTGCTTCGTAACGTACTCGCAAGTTATTCGTTATTCAACAAGGCGCACACCATGCATTTTTTATGAATTTTATCTTCTTTGCAAATTATTAGGGGCTAAATTTTTCCGAACATCATGTGGCCATCATTATCACATTCGTCATGTTTAGTATGAATGTGTGTGTGAACGTGTGTTTCGTCTTAATGTTGTGTTGTCTTGGAGGTGGCCCTGACATTGAGCTGAGACCAACCATGTCCTTGTGTGGTTAAAAAAGTATGTGTATGATCCACAGTTAAAATCCCTCTCCGGACAAGTGGTGCAACTGTAAGTCCCAGGTGGTCTGTGGTACGTAAAAGTACCTACAAAGTGTGAGGTTAAACTAAGCCAATGGAATAGAAATATATATATATTAACTATACATGGCGAAAAGCCCCATATCGAATAAAACAAGAAATTACATTTAGTTTTCTCGTGGAATCCCTTCTTTAAAAATTCTCAAATCCCAGCTTTATCTTCATAAAAATGTGACACAATGTTAATTTTTTTTTAAATTTGACATTAGGGGGAATTTCTCAGGAAAGGTTTTGGACCAAAGATAGATGAGCATGCAGGTGAATGGAGAAGACTGCATAACAGTGAAGTGCATAGGAAGCCAGATATAATTAGAACAGTTAAGTCTGGTAGACTGCAAAGGGCAGGACATTTGCCAAGAATGGGGAATGAAGGACGTGTGTAGAACTTTCTTTATAGGAAAACCATAGGGAAAACTCCCAGTAGGTAAATCAAGAATGAGGTGAGAGAATAACATTCACAATGACTTGAGGGAAGCAGATTTTACAGGGAATAATTGGAAAATATTAGGTGAGGATAGTAATGCATGGAGAGCTTATGTCCGTGTGGCCATTAACCTATGAGTTTGATAATGCAAGTGAGTTAGTTATGTAGTTTGTAATATTGATGTAAATGAAACAAATATATCAAATATATTCTCTTTGTTGTTTGTTTCCTTCTTCTTGAACGTCTTGGTGGACTAGTATTTACTATGCGCTTTCAGGGACACGCCGGCACGTGTGGACTTAGTACCGGTTCCGTCGGAAAGTCACCAAACACTTCGGTACCGTGAATATATTTACGGCAGTAAAATAACCTCACGTTTGAAGAAATATAACTCCGATCAAAATATGTTGGTTCTTTTTCGCACAGATGTGAATTGTGCGCTAATGATATTAGATGTTAAAGAGCGTCGTTAAATAGAAATAATATCATATCACTGAATAAATATTTTAGTCTTCTAAAGTAAGTTTCACCCGACTATACGTAGTCTAGCTTCTTTTCTCGGAATATTTTTGGAGTGGGTTCTAACATCCAAACTGCAACTTGGAAGACTAGGATTTATTTAAGGTTATATCCGTTAGAAGATTATCTTCCCTACGGCTAACGTTTTCCTCCTGCCTATTGATCTCTCTTCTGCCATCTCTTGTTAGAAAGTCAAATTTTCTCTTCCGGCATTGATGCAGTTTGACACGTTCTTCGCTCAAGGTTTATGTAGCCCTGCCATGGTACTTCTGATTTAGCTGGAAACACTCCCACTATCGTCAAGGTCATGGAATCCCTGATGGTCGTAGATATTTTTTTAGGATTGTTATTAATTAAACATTTCCTCTCTCTAAACTTAACTTTGGATATGATATTGTGTTGTTCTTCATGATGTACCGGAGTCATAACTAAAGTCTTCATGCACCTATTTAATGTTTATTTCTCGTTCACATTTATTTTCATCCGCCCAGCGCAAACATACGGATGTCCAATTGTGGTGCAAAAAAGTTTAGTAAAATAAAAAAAAGAATGAATTAGTGTTTTAAATAAGATAATCAACGTCAGATGAAATAGGAAGAATTGTTTAAAATATTCTGAAAACATCGCCGGAAACACGTTGCTAAGGCAACACACTACAAGTCGGGTGGTCGCGAGTTCGATTCTAGATGAGGTTAGGGTTTTTACCACTTGACCAAACTTTGTCGTAGGATCATGTCACTGGGTTCTACTCAGCCTCTAAAATAATCGGATATATTTTCTGGACAAAAATTTTCATCACGCAGTACTGAAAACTCGGGAGATAAATAATCTCCAATTGTTTAACAGGCGTCAGCCATAATCTCCTACTTTTTCAATAGTTCTGTGAGACCTGTAATAGGATCGCTTTACACCTTCACAAATATATAACTTGGGGTGATGAGTGCTTTCCACCAGATAACTTTACATACTCACTTCTTTCAATAGGCTTCGTGATGTTTTATGAAATGTGTTGTGTTAACTTTTACATTAAACTAGACCTGAAACATTATGTTGATCTACCGAAATAACTAACTTATGTAGTGTATAATATTGTAGTCTGAGTGTCATGTATTAACTTGCAAAACATAGAGAATTATTGAAGGAGAAAAATAAATAAGATCGATATTATAAATAAGTAGATAACCTTTAGTTAATGAACAAAGCAAGCAATAAGCTCAAGAAAATCATTAATGCGGAAATTTCTATATAATGATTAATATAGGAATCGAAAAATCCAACGACCTAATGTATCATGTCTAGGCACCGGTCCACGATACTTCAAGTCCCTGTGGAGAAGGAATTTTTTCATGAAATATTTGTCAGTAGGAGATCGGTGTCCTTAGAGAAACAGCCAGTTGGTAGATCAAGAATGAGGTGGGAGAATAACATCCATGATTTGATGGAAGTAGATTATACAGTGGATGATTGGAAGATATTATCTGAGATTAGGGATGTATGGAGAGCTTATGTCCGCGCGACCGTAAATCTACGGGTTCGATAGAGCCAGTGAGTTAGTTAGACAGGAGATCGGTGTCCACCCAGGATCGCGATGAATTTGTGCAGCTCTAATAAATAGCGACTATAAGAATTAGGAGACATCCTGACCACATACCAACCACATACTGTTTACATTATCGTCTGTGTCCTGTAGTGGGATCACTTTACACACTTTTACCTACCTCTATAAAATTACACAAGAGCTCAGCCAATTAATAGATCAATTGTCTTCAAAGCCACTCGCGGCATGAAGTTCTGTTTATTTTAAAGAACGGGGGTGTTTACTTTAAAACTGAATGAAAGAAAACTTTATCCATAGGAATGGAAAACAGAATATTTGCAATTTTAGAGTTTTCTTATTTTATTTTCAATGAGTTAGTATTTCAAATGCATATATAGTGTGTCATGTGATACATTAATACAAATTTGAGGGTACTGGAAGAGTACTAGGTTAGTCACTTTATTGTCCAAATAGAGTATTAGATTCTCAATGGACAATACTATATTTTAGGAGCACGAAAGGTTAAAAGAAACTGTATAATCGTGGGTTTATTTCCCTTCCAAATTTGCCACATATTTAAAAAAATAGTACGGGAGAAAAATTGATAGACAAGATACGCCGGTAGCTTTGTATGATTTGGGAAAACAAGCTCTTCCAGATGAATGGAAATAATCTATTGTCATACCAATCTAACTATAAGAAAGGAGATAAAACTGATTGCAACAACTACAGGGGCATCTCATTACTTTGAACTTCGTACAAAATTCTAACAAATATATTAGTAAGCAGACTTACTCATGACATTCTAGGAGATCATCAATGTGCATTTAGAAGAAATAAGTCTACAACACGTCCGATTTTTAGTATAAGACAGATTTTAGAAAATAAATGGGAGTATAATGGTACTGTACATCAACTGTATGTAGACTTCAGAAAGACATACGATTAAATTAAAAGGGAGAAGTTATATAGTATCCTGCTGGAGTTCGGAATTCCTAAAAATTTAGACTTGGACGAATGTGTCTGATTGGCACAAGGAGTAAGGAACGTGTGGGCAGATATTTTTAGGATACTTTTGAAATACACAATGGGTTGAAGCAGGGAGATGCACTATCTCCTCTGCTATTTAATTTTGTACTAGAGCACGATACCAATCTTCGGAGGATGAAGAGGGCCTACAACTCATTGGTATTAATAAGCTGTTAGTTTATGCTGATGATGTAGTACTATTGGCCGATAGCGAAGAGATACTAAAGGACAACACGCACACACTACTGAGCAACACTAAGAAATTAGGACTGGAAGTAAATATCAATAAAACTAAATATATGGTCACACGTAGAAATACATTATATAATGGAAATGGAGAGTTAATAACAAATGAGGGAAATTATGAGGAAGTCGGTGAATTCAAATACCTAGGAACAATAATCACAAATAGGAATGAGATGCACAAAGAATTCAACATAGGCTCGATTCTGGAAATGCGTGCTATTAATGCATTAGAGGGACTCTTGATGTCCCAACTCCTTTAAAAAAACTGAAAATATATAAAACTATTGTTCTACCAGTTACATTATACGGATGCGAAACACGGACTCTTTCTTTAAGGAAGGAACGGAGATTACGAGTATTTGAAAATAAAGTTGTTAGGAAAATTTTTGGACCAAAGAGAGATGAAAAGACAGCTGAATGAAGAAGACTACATAACAGGTGATTTACTTGGTCTTTATAGGAAAGCAGATATAATGAGAACAGTTAAGTCTCGTAGACTGCGATGGGCAGGACATGTAGCACGAATGGGGAATGAGAGACGTGCATGAAAGCTTCTTGTAGGAAAACCAGAGGAAGAACGCTCTGTTGGTAGACCAAGAATGAGGTGGGAGGATAACATTAACTATGATTTGAGATAAGTAGATTATAGAGGCGATATTTGGAAAACATTAGCTCAGGATAGGGATGTATGGAAAGCTTATGTCCGCGCGGCCATGAACCTACATGTTCGATAGTACCAGTGAGTTAGTTAGTTAATTGGTTGGGTACTTTTATAATTGAGGAGGTTAGAAGCAAAGTTGCAGGTTTTGCAGTATTGAGAGAACAGTTTTTACAGAAGTTGTAAAAGAAAACCACAGGTAATTCAAAATATTAACTGGGTGATTCGTGTTTTCCTGCAGATAACTCGAAAAAAAGACATTTATGCCTTTACACACTCACTTTCTTCAAGAGAAAAAATCACACCCCTTTGTTTCTTATCACCTTAATTAGAAGGCAACTTTTTAATGACGGAAAAGTGACTTTCCTGGATTTTTCAAATATCCTTCATTTAAATACGATAACTATGGTACTGAATATTTACCTGATAGAGGAAGGTCTGTTAATCAATTTCCACGATGTATATTCGTAGATGATACAATTCTAAATTCAGTCTGTGAAATATTAATATATTTTAAAATTTAATTTGTAAAAAAAAATTGGATTTTGACATTTAGTGACGTTGCTTCGTTACGATACAGTTATTACG
The DNA here is from genome assembly GCA_030220185.1 of Diploptera punctata. Classification (NCBI taxonomy): domain Eukaryota; kingdom Metazoa; phylum Arthropoda; class Insecta; order Blattodea; family Blaberidae; genus Diploptera; species Diploptera punctata. Next base: position 61,016 of record JASPKZ010010017.1, on the reverse strand, counting down.
TCAACATTATTGTTATCACTTAGCAACAAATGACATTTTTACAATCAGTTTTTGCACGATAATGTGTTCTGTCGTACTTACATACAGGAATGACGTCCAGGATGGAAAGTTCAGTTTCCTAAATTTCGGGGTAGCCAACCTATAAATAACTAAATAAGTATAGTGTAATATTACAAATTACTTACCAAGGGAAGAAGGTAATACCACTGCCGTTTTTGTATACTACGTACAATGTATATAGAAAAATATATCTAAAAGTTGTGTGAATATACATTATACCAATCTAACCACCGCATTTTAAAGAAAGTAGAAACAATATCAACAAAAATTATCCGTTCTATTTCATTAAATTTAACATCTCACTTTAAAAGTACAATTTTCATGTTACACGTCATCCGGGCCTTACATTACACGACCTGTCGGGAGGGGGATTTTAAACTATGGATCACACTTATTTTTTGACCTCACACAGAGAGTTATGACCAGGGAGCGGGGTAAACAGACGCTTCACATTACCTGCCTCACGGTGCGGGACCTCTACAACAGAGTGCTTCATTTATTCGCTGCATACAGAGTGTGGAAATGTGCCTAAAGTAAAATAGAGTAATCATCAGCACAATTAGCGTTGTTTGTGGAGGAATTTGGCGCAAATGGCGAAGCCATCAAATGTAAGGTTTGTCACATAGAGATCAAGCATCATGTTAAACAACACAAGAAAACACAAGCAAAATGTTGTATTGTTAGAAAAAACAAGTGTAGCTTAAGCCTCAGCAAATCCAAACTACACATCAGAATTTTTTCGAGGATTTGTGTCATGCATTGATAAGAGCCGATATTCCTTTAAAATAAGTACAGCATCCTTGTTTTGTAGCTTGCGTAAACAAACAGGCCCCTATACTAACAGAAAAATGCTTTCAGAAACACAATTACGAAAAACATATCTACCAACAGCCTATGAAAAATACCTAAATTACATGAGGGATGAAGTAGCTATTTTTGTGACGAAACAATAAGTACCGCTCATGGTCCAGCTAAAACATCCGAAGAGATGGAGGAGGTTAACCACTCTACAATTACTCGCTTGTTTAATGATTCATTGTCCCTCCTGTGGCCTGCCGGTATTTACAAAAAAAATATTTTGTTATTTGTTACGGTTGGGGCTGCATATATGAGAAAAGCTGCTATAACAATACACCAATCATATCCAAAATTAATACATCAAAAGTGTCTAGCACATTGTCTCCACCGAGTTGCGGAAGACATTAGAGCCTGTTTACTGGATGTTGATACATTTATAAACAACATGAAAAAGATTTTTTCAAGGGACCATCAAGAATTAAAATATTCAAATAAATGGAACCTGGGATTCCCCTGCCACCACATCATTGTAACTCGGTGGGGAACATGGCTACAGGCTGCACTATACTATGCCCAGTATTATGAGAAATTTGTAAGCATAATTAATGTATTTGACGATAGAAAAAATCTCGCTATACGTACAGTGAAGCAAATAATTTCACCAGTTTTGTTGGAACACCTTTCTTATATTACAAATAATTTCAGTAAGATTGCAAGTACAATACAAAATTTACCATAATCTAAACCAACAATGCCAGAAACTCTCGAGACAATAGAACACGTTTCAGAAACACTGAGTAAAGTACAAGTGGGAACTGTTAAAGAAAGAGTAGCAAATAAACTTAAAAGTGTTTTAAAGAAGAACACTGGGTGCGCAGTCAGGAACTCTCAAGCAACCCTCATACTTTGATTTTTTATTTGTTTCTATTACGTCGTGCGACGTGGAACGTAGGTTTTCAAAATATAAAAATTGTTTACGTGCTAATCGCATGATATTTACTTTCGTGCATTTCGGAAGTACATTGCAATAAGATGCATAAGAAAACATTTCTGTACCCTTATTCAAATGACTACAAATAACTAAACATACGATTGTTTGCTTCCTTCTATAATTCCTTATCATGGTATGAAGCAGGGTGTAATACCTTCCATTGAACATCATTTTGTTTATACTGAACACTGCACGGTCACAGGTACCTCATCCCTCCTTATACTCCGTGCATTCGTAACTTCATTGAATACTTACTAGAACCACGCTCTCTGGTTATCAATATCAAGGCCTCCTCCGAGACAACACAAGACTACACCATTATCTTAGACATTTATATTAAGCATCGTAAGATGACCAGATGATGTTCGGGAACCGCTTGGACCTTAAACTTACCTGACATATATGTTTGTCTTACAGGTGAAGAAAAAAAATCACCCTGCAAAATTATCCGCTGCGTACGAGGCAGCGACAGTACCGCGAGACCACAGGTTCTTTTGAGTAGTTAGTAGGGGCAGAGGGAATCTCGATAATCCGTTCATGTGCGTCAGTGGTTAGATGACGAGGCATTTGAGTAACTTATCCTTTGTAATTTTAGAGTTAAATTTGTTATAATATTTTATTAATTATCTTTCAAAGATATATATATATATATATACACACATTCAGGGTGATTCGTAATTCCTATTACAAACTTCTAGAGTTGTTGAGAAAATATAACATTTTGATAAGGAAGCCATATCCGCAAACGTACCATTTCGATGTAAAATAATTTCGAAAAACAATGAGCTAATATCGTGTGTCTCATGTTTTAGAATAAATAATGCAGACTTCTAGGGTTACTACAAGTATGTTTCCACGTGGCGACCCTGTTTTCGTTGTATAAAGTGTACCTGCGACGCATATTTTCATACAGACACCCAACATGACTTAGTGTGTACTCAATAATTTCTACTGTCGTGCAAGAATATCGTCCTCCAACTCGACATGTGTAGTAGAATCCCTAGAAGTCTGTAATACTTATTCTGAAACACAAGATATCAGCCCAATGTGTTTCGATATTCAAACTTATTTTACATCGAAATGGTACGTTTCCGGACATGGGTTCCTTATCACAAATTGATCTAGTAAGTGTCCTCTACAACCCCAGCAGTTGGTAATAGGTATTATGAATCACCCTGTATGCACACATACATGCATACGGTATGTCACATGATATCTATTAACAGGCATTTAAAGATATTTAAGTAGTAGTAGGACTTTTTGTCTAAAGATATTTAAATATTAGCCTTCTGTTGAAAATGTACCAAATATTTACCTGATAGAGTAATATTGCCTCTAGGCTATCTATAAATCTCAGCTGTATAAATAGATAGATGAAAAAATTTGAATTAGATCTGAGAAATAATATTTTATTAATTTTATTTATAACATAATATTTTTTAAAATTTCAAATTCAGTGTTGTTGTTTCGTAATATTAGTCATTATATCATCATTTCTGATATCGCTTCACAAGAAGACACATTTTTATACAGTATTTTAATGAATGCATCTATTTTACACGCTTTACATTAGCTTGACCTGTATCCATCCATCCATCCATCCATCCATCCATCCATCCATCCATCCATCCATCCACCCACCCACCCACCCACCCACCCACCCACCCATCCATCCACCCACCCACCCACCCACCCATCCATCCATCCATCCACCCACCCACCCACCCACCCACCCACCCATTAGTTTTAAAAAACTCAAACAACAAGCTTTATTAGAAGACCGAACTAAAAAATGAAAAATAATTTTAATTTCTAACACACTTGGGATAAAATTAAAGTGGTCAACAAAAAAATCATCTCCAACACATATAGAATAAAACTAGAGTTATCAACAAAAATAAAATAATTTTACCTTCAAAAGCGTGGGGTGCATTTTATGATTTTTACATGTTCTTCTTAGAGGCTTTACTTTTACCAATATCTGTTTATTGTCAAATATATTAATTGATATAGAGCACCCCACGCTTTTGATGATAAAATTATTTTATTTTTGTTGATAACTCTAGTTTTATTCTATATGTGTCGGAGATGATTTTGTTGACCACTTTAATTTTATCCCAAGTGCGTTAGAAATTAAAATTATTTTTCATTTTTTAGTTCGGTCTTCTAATAAAGCTTGTTGTTTTAGTTTTTTAAAACTATTGTTTATTTAATAAAATAATTATTCGAACCTATCGGTAAAGCCCCATATCGATGTATATAATACATTATACCTGGTTTCTCTTGTTTAAATATTTGTAAGCACAGCTTTATCCAAATCAACTGGGAATGTTAATATGCACTCAATCGAAACAAACTTTGTTTAATATGTGCTGCTGGTTGCCATACTTCGCCTCTGGCTCCGAAATTTACGGGATCAAACTTTTCCAGGGTTTTTGGATTTTAAAAATCCTGAGTATGTGTTCATTTGGAAGGAAGTAAATAGTTGGGACCCTGTCTAGATTTCTTGCACGTACGAGAATCTCAAGTTTGTAAAAAGTCCTCTGACATAAATGTATTGGCGCTTCCAAAGCCTCGATTTTAATTGCGATCTTAACTGTTAAAGAACGTTCATGAAATTAATATTTGAAAATCCTTTAGATAATAATCTCGAGTTTATGAAAAAAATAGACGGAAGGAATAAATGATGTGGAATTTGTGTACAACTATTAATGTATAAAGTTAAGATCTGAAGCATCATGTCTTGACGAGAGCTGCTGTGGATGCGCTGCGCTGGTTCAACTACCTTTGATAAACCACTATTTTCTGGTGGAATATCAATAAATGTGTAATTAATGCATCGAGGAATTTGGATTCCTCTAATAAATAGCGACTTTAACGGTTAGGAGAGTCGACACGCTAACCCATGTGATTATCGTGTACCTCTGTAAAATGACTCAGGGCCGGTTTCACCAACATAGGTAAAATTTCACCCTTACCGAAGAGTTATATAATCGGGTGAAAAATAACTATTACACATCCAAGTCAACTGTTCACGGGCGGAGGGGAAGAGTTTTAGCGCTAGTGTCGCCGATCTACTGAATCTGTGGAAGGGATGTAGCAGAAAACTGTACATCCGATCAAGTATTGAAATTTGTCAACTTCAAATGTGGGGGAGTATCTCTAAACACGTGTGAAAGATCTTAACATGGTTGTCAAATTAGTCATTTAAACACGGAACGCTCAAGCGGTCGGATCATTTAAAATCACAGTATTTGCCGTCTCTCTGTTACCAGCCTCACAATAAATCACAAGTGGCAACATGCAATGAGAAGGGCAAGGAAGGGACAGTTCATTCCTAGACGTAACCCCATAAATAACAGGGTTGTCAAGTTAGTCATTCTGCCACTGACCACGCAGAACGACGGATCATTAAAATACATAGTATTTGTCAGCTGTCTACCTTCCAATCAAACAACATAATACAGAGGACAGGAAGTGGTAACATGGTAAGGAAGAGAAAGAGAAAGACAGTTTGTTAGTTAACATATTTTCCGCCTGCACAAAACACTTGGATGAGTAAGCGTATTTGCGTTTCACCACGCCATATATGACCGTCGTAAACAAACTGGCGGTTTACCGCGAACATGATTTTGAATCGTATATTTCTCATACCTCATATTCAAGCGGAACAAATTTGGAGGAGGGAAAAGAAATACTATTGGTTCTTACTTATCGCGTTACCATAGAAACCAAAATAAACACATTGAACCAACACAAACACGTTCCACAGATCACGTCGTATATAGTGCACGTGACATAATGCTAGAAATAAAGAACATGTCCAACTGAAGATTTTCAGAACTATAATAGAATTAATATAGAAACGTTGAAACAATAGGAAATAAGAAACGACCCATAAAACATGCGTAACGACGAAAAATATTTTTCTTGATTAAGCCTATTTTTAAATTAACCTAATGATTGATTTAAAAACACTGTTTTACATTAATATAATGTGATAGTGTATTATTATTGTTGTTGGAATGCTTGCGAGTCAGAGACGCATCTGGAACCAATGGCTCGTGAGACGCCAGATCACCTGCCATATAGCTAGCGCAGCAATGCGTCAAGTATGCTTCTGACATAAAAGCGGTCATTACGCAGAGCTGGATATGCCCCTTCCGATATGCTAGAAATGAGCAAACTTTAATCTCGTACTATTCACGCGTGTAGTGGTATCACTTCTTACATTTAAAAAGAAAAAAACCTAGCTTGAATATAACATGGGGTTCTGTATAATTCTGCCCCAGATAAAACGAGAAACATCTTTATACATTGATATGCCCTATTTTTCAAGAGATTTCATGCTGTTAGATAAATTATGTTTTAACTTTACCTTAAATTAGACCTAAAAGACGATGTTGATATTTCGAGAAAAGAAAATTAAAATGTATAATTTTTATTTCTAAAAACAAACAATCACATGTAGGCCTAATAACTTCAAAAATATAGAAAATTATGAAAATATAAAATTATATTCATAAAATTAAAATCATAAACAAATATATAATATGCTGTTAATTAACAAAGCGTGCATTAGACAGGAGAAAAAAATGTGTGATATGGAAATTTCCATATAAAAATATTATATAGAGTGAGGATTCCAGGAATCCAACGCATCATGAACTTGGCTCAGAGCTAAAATGCCTATGGTCAAACCCTTCTTATAGAATTTCGGGCAGTGTGGTGTTGGTCTCAACTGAAATTGTGCGGAGTTTGGGTACTTATAGTAAAAAACGAGCATAACAGCTTGGGCATTCTACAGGCTGACCACATATCACTTAGGTACCTTCGGTATTATCGATTATGATCGATAAAATCACATTTTAAAATGGTATAATTTGGCAGCGGGTTTTAGGTAACAATAGTCTTGCTGGTCCATCGCATCATTGAGTTCGTTTTAGTCCAGATTAGCTTTAAAAAATTAAAGGCTTAATTGTTTTAAAATGGAATATGAAAATGTTATGTGAATGGACGTAAAACGAAATATTTGTAATTTTAGAGGTAAATTTGTTATATAAATTAGCTTTCAGGTTTACAGCATTTACGGTATATTACGTGATATCATGTTGACAACCATGATACATTTGGTATTGGAAAATGTATTTAGTATTTACCTTCTGTACAATTGTTATCCATTGACCCAAACTTTAAATCTCAGCTGCATAAATTGAAAGATGAACCAGTTTAGATTTTAACCTGAGAAATATTAATATTTTATTACTTACTTCAGTTAAATTAATATCATTCGATTTCATGTTCAGTGTCGTTGCTTCGTAACGTTACAATTATTACGTCATACTTATTTTTATCGCTATGCAACATTGTGTATTCTATATACATACATTTTATGAAATTTATATTTTTTAGATAGAAATCTTATATAAAAAATTAATGTTTGTTTGTTTGTATATTTGTTTGTTTGTTCGTACTTTATGCGCTGCCATACCGTTGATCCGATTGTGATGGGTTTTTTTGAAAAATGTTCAGGAGATTCCCGGGATGAACATAGGCTATAACAGAGTTGTGATACTCAACTACCACCAATCGCCCTTTGTAGTGGAAAACGTGAAAAAAACTAGCTCTTTGGACGCTTATATGGCTTACGCTGCCTAAACCATAAGAAATACACAAAATTAATGTACACAGAATTGAATATCTCAAAAAGCTCTACAAAAAAGTCCGCGACAGCATACGTTTATACCTTACGGTAATTCACAATAACTATTTTTGTCTTTCATTGATACCAAGAGTCTCGCGCCGTAGCCGAGTGGTTAAGGCAAGAAGTCTTGGCGCAGAACTACGGGACTTACCCTGGTTCGAGTCTCTATGGGGGAAGAAATTTTTCTCATGGAATGTTGGCCAGCATGGGACCGGTGCACAGTGGATCAGAAATGAAATCTAGCTGGGGAAAAAAAAAAAAAAAAAAACTGTTTTGACTCACTCTCATCAATTTATCTTTTTTTTTCACTTTAATATAATTGTTATATGACGGTTCTTAGCTTATCTGCAAAGGAGGGTACAATTCTAATGTTCATTCACACTTCTTGAGCCACAACAGATGGCTGTAAGAGGTTTTCTTGCGAACTTATTTAATAATATCTAATTATGTCCTAAATGCTGAATTTTATGGTAAAAAAGTAACATATTTTTATTGGCCGCCCATGACATGAGAATTGCCGGGTACGCTAGCATTAAATAAAAAATAGCGAAAAGCTTCATACAGATTTAAATAAAATATAAACCCAGTTTTCTCGTAGAATCTCCTTTTTAAACGTTCACTTTTATCATAAGTAATGCCACAAGTGATATCCAAATTATCGATAAATTCACGACTCACGAAGTGAGCGTTTTTATGTTTAATTTAAGTAGAAGGAAAAAACATAATTATAAACTTAAAATTATGTTTAGATGAGATGTAATGTGTTTTTATGTTTAAGTAAAAGCAAATTTTATATCGTAATTATATTTAGATACCCCGTGCGTTGCTCGGGAATCCACTTATCCTAATCTTCATCATCATCATCATAGTACATTCACGAATTTAGGTCATTTGTTGACCTGTTTCGGCCTCAAGAGAAACACCATCCAAAAGTCTTTTGAGTGGGCGTCCTGGTCTTCTTCTTCCTGCAGGTTGATATCTTAACATTTGTTTGGGTATTCTGTGATTTTCCATTCGATGAACATGTTGCATCCATCTTGACTTATAATCATACATTTTATTTTCTAAAGATTCCATGTGTAATTCTTCTAAGATGTCTTCATTTTTTGTGATCTAGTAGTGTGTATCCTGCAGTCCTCCGAAGATATCTCATTTCAGCAGATCTAAGTCTCTGTACATCCTTCTGTTTCAACGTCCATACTTCGCTACCATACAAAAGAGTTGGAAGAGCCAGTGTTTTATACACTTTCAGTCTTGAATGCTTTTGGACTAACTGTGGCTTGAAGATAGAATTTATTAACCCTAAAATTCTTACAAATTTAGATATTTTTGCATTTACATCCTTTTCTTCTTCATATGAGATATTGCATCCTAGATATGTAAAATTATTCACCTGCTCCAAAATTTTATTGTCCAGTATAATTTTACTTCTGACAGGATCTACACTTTGAAATGCCATAATTTTTGTTTTTTCTGTAGATATCTTTAATCCATACTCTTCTGTAATTTTGTTAAGTTCATACAGACCTTTCTGTAGATTATCTTCGGAATTTGTTATTATTGTCATCTGCAAACAATAGGGTGTTTAATTTTCTATTTTCTGATATTCTTATTCCAAATTTATATTTTTTGTTCCAGCAACATATTACTTCATTCATATAAATTGCAAAGAGTGTTGGGGATAGGGGGCAGCCTTGTCTCACACCACGATTTATAATTCCTTCTTCAGAAAATCTGTTATTTAATTTAATCTTTATGGTGTTGTCTTTGTAAATATTTTGTATGTTCTGCAGAAGTAAATTTCGTATATTTCTGTCTTCCAACATATTTAAGAGTTTTGATCTCTTGACTGTGTAGAATGCTTTTTCAAAATCTATGAAAGCAACATGTGTTTCTAAGTTGAATTCTCTTCTTTTTTCAAGCAATAGTTTAACAGAAAATGCTGATCAATACAAGATCGTCCTTTCCTAAATTCATTTTGACATTCCATAAGGAATTTTTCACTGAAACTCTTCAATTTTCCATTTAAAATGTCTGCATAAATTTTGTAGCATGTGTTTAACAAACTGATTCCCCTATAGTTGTCCATTTTTCTCTTGTCTCCTTTCTTGAACAGGGGTATAACAATGCTTGTCTTCCATTCTTGTGGTATATCTGCATTTTTCAATACATTATTAAAGAAGGACAACAGTCTTTCACGGAACTGTTTGCCTGCATATTTGTACAATTCAGAATTCAAGCCATCTGTGCCAACTGGCACAGTTGCCTTCCCATTTTTTAATTTCTTTAAACTATTATTCAATTCTTCCAATGATATTGTGGAATCTGTCTCATTATTATTTCGGAAAATTGTATCTTCATAGCTATTGTCAGTCCAAAGACTTTTATGATAATTGAAAAATCTTCTTTTGTTACTCCGCAATTAATTTTGGTAAATTCTTTAATATCTTTATTCAAATGTTTTAATATTTTGAAGGCATTAGGTTGGAGCTTATGCAAATCTGATTCTAAATGTGTAACAAAATTTAACCATGTTTTCCTATGTCTCTTAACAATAGCTCTACAGCGTTTGAATTCTATTTCATTTTCTACTTTCTTTCTGTTCAAATATTTTTTATAAGCTGCATTTTTTCTTCAATCAATTGTTTTATTTGATCATCCCAGATTTTTAGAGTTCTATTTCTTCTTTGTTGTATATTTACTTTTCTTAAAGTTTCATTAGCTGCATTTTGAATTATCATTTTAATGTTTTTCCATTCTTCTTCGACATCATTACTTTCTGGAGTTGTAGCCATATATTGCTGAATTCTTCTCGAATATAACCATTTAATGCTGTCATCATAAAATAATTTTACCTTGTACTTTTGTTCTATGCTCTTTTGCTGTTTCTTCTTTTTTAACCATCTTGGTGCAAATCTTATTTTTGCTTCTACTAGGTAGTGATCTGAACCAATATCATATCCTCTGTAGGCTCTGACATCGAGAAACAATTTAAAAATCTTATTATTTGCAATGAAATAATCAATGATTGATTTTGAGTCCTGACGATGCCAGGTATACTTATGTATGTTTCTATGATTGTAAAAGGTATTCGTTATTCTCAGTTCATTGTAGATAGCAAAATCTGTTAATCTTGTCCCATTCCTATTGCTGGTTGGTTCGCCAAATGTTCCAATATTATTGTTGACTTGAGCATTGCCCACTCTGGCATTTAAATCTCCTATTATGAGAATGTAATCATTTCTATTAATTTTGCTATAAATTTCTTGTAATGTTTTATGGAATTCTTCATTATCTTCTTCGCGGCCTTCCTCTGGTGCATATACACCAAGAACTGTCAAATTACCTCTATTAATTTTCAGTCGAAGCTCTAAATATTCATTCATTCCAGTAAGTGTAGTGTTGAATGTTATTTCTTATGGTTTTATTAATCCAAATCATTACTCCAGCTTGTCCATGAGTT
>JASPKZ010010017.1:0-47500 GCA_030220185.1 Diploptera punctata | reverse complement strand
GTCTGTCTGTCTGTCTGTCTGTCTGTCTGTCTGCCTGCCTGCCTGCCTGCCTGCCTGCCTGCCTGCCTGCCTGCCTGCCTGCCTGCCTGCCTGCCTGTCTGCCTGCCTGCCTGCCTGCCTGCCTGCCTGCCTGCCTGCCTGCCTGCCTGCCTGCCTTCCTGCCTGCCTGCCTGCCTACCTACCTACCTACCTACCTACCTATCTATCTATCTACCTCTCTATCTATCCATCTATCTATCTATCTATCTGCCTGTCTGCCTCTCTGCTCTGTCTGCCTGTCTACCTGTCTGCCTGTCTTCCTGTCTGCCTGTCTGCCTGTCTGTCTACCTGTCTACCTGCCTACCTGTCTACTTGTCTACCTAGCTAGCTAGCTAGCTACCTATCTAACTATCTAACCTATCTATCTAAGTAACGGAATCTTACAACGCGATTTTGACCCACTTATAATCATTGGATCGACTTGAAAATTTGTATATTTGTAAAAGACCCATGACAATACAATAATTTCATATTTTGTTCCTAAAATCATGGCCAGAATCATCAGAAAAAAAGCGTCTTTGTATCTACATAACGGAATTTTTTAACACGATTTTCACCCACTTAGAAACATTGGATCGACTTGAAACGTTGTATACTTGTAAACGACCCGCGACAATACACTATTTTCATATTTGTTTCTAAAATCCTTGCCAGAATAGTCAGATAATCAAAAAACGTGTCTTTGTATCTATGTAACGGAATCTTTGAACACGATTTTCGCCCACTTATAAACATTGGATCGACTTAAAACTTTGTATACTTGTAAAGGACTCGTTGACAATACAATAATTTGATATTATGTTTCTAAAACCCTGGCCAGAATCAATCAGGAAATTAAAAAAATGAAAACTGGTTATAATAGGTTGCGGACTTGTCGACTTTTTAGTCAATCGTTGTAAGAGCTCAGTTGGTAGAGCGGTGAACTCTTGTGGTACATAATTTCAGTAATCCATAGGTCGCTGGTTCAAATCCGGCTGGGAGGTTTTTTTAGAAGAGTATTACTTTCAGCTCATACTACAATAGTATCGAATTTAATGATATTAACGTTTTTATCTTATTATGTAAAGTATTAAAACTAAAGAGTAAAAATAAAACAATAGTTTTAAAAAAACTAAAGCAACAGCTAGTATTAGAAAAATCGAACTAAAAAATGAAAAAATAATTTTATTTCCAATACGCTTGGGATAAATAATTTTACCATTAAAAGCGTGGGGTGCTTTTTATGACTTTTACATTTCTTCTTAGAGACTTTACTTTTACCAATATCTGTTTATTATTAAATATATTAATTGATAAAGAGCACCCCACGCTTTTGATGGTAAAATTATTTATCCCAAGCGTGTTGGAAATTAAAATTATTTTCATTTGTTTAGTTCGGTTTTCTAATAAAGCGCTTATTTTAGTTTTTTAAAACAATTACTTATTTAATTACAATAATAGACAGATATATTATTGGTGTAATTACATTGTATCAACTGAGTTCTGAATTCAGTTTAGATTTTCAATGCACTATAATGTCTCACAATAAAAAAATGCAAGTTTCGAGTTCAGTTTTAGTGTTTTATTTATTTTTTTAACCGATTTTCATGTGGTATCACCATTAGATATTTGAGGATTGATATTTCAGTAAAGAATAATAGAAAATAAATAATAATAATAATAATAATAATAATAATTTGTTACATTATAGATTCATTAAGAATAGGGAATGAGAGGTCTTTATATCACATGTGGATGTAACTCAAGCGGGAAATTTTACGATTCGTATTATGTAGGTCCGGAGTTCAAATCCCAATGCCGAACTAATTTATATGGGGGGGTTTTTCTCAACCTCAGAGCTAGTTCTGGTTGTGTTAATGACATTAAAGGTGGCTATTTTATCGAGTGAATTTCATAATTATAATCAAGTCTACATCATATAACAAACGGTGGCAATAAGATATGCATGTGACATGTACTGATTTCGAAGCTAAGTTCCAGTTGTACTGTAAAAAACTTGTTGTAAGTTATTTCTCCGCCTACTCGGTCTGTTGAGGAACTGTGTGCTACTTTTTTATTCACCATATGAACAGAAAAGTTATCGATAGAAACGTGGTTGCCTAGGCAAACATCATAATTACAGGAAATCAATTGATACAAGTAAGGGGTGCCAAATAATTAGGAAATTCCTTTCTCAAGTTTATGACAAAAAATAATATGTGAGGAAACCTAATCAGAGTTTAGGCCACGTTTTCGTGATGTTGATAGATATCCTTTACTACAATTCCATACGAGCAGAATGTATGTTCCATGATGAGGCACCTGTAAATTCTGTTATTTCACCACATCCTAAAGAGCTAATGTGGGATTTGCTCTTACCGTTTGAAAATTTCATCATAATTGTTTATCTCCGACTTTTTGAAGCCTTCATTCCAAATTGTAGAACTGTTGAAAAGCGGCATTTGAAATAAATTAACTGTAATGGGCGTAGGAATAAAACATGCATATTTAAACTATAAAATTGGATTATATATTTTATGATCTCTATAAAACTACGTAGAATTGTGTAAATATTACAAATTAAATTTTATTTATTTAGTGTTAGAGAGGAACATTCATTTTCCTTGCTCGCTCAACCAATGAAAATGCAGCAACATCGGCTTGTTTATATCACAACTGAATAGATATTAAGGTGCTGTAAGAAGGTTCGATGATAAATTAAAGATTGTTCAGTAAAAATACATGGACTCTGATGTCCCAACCTTTCAAAAAACGTTAAACTGAAAATAGTAAAAACTATTATTATACAGTGATATTATATGGATAGGAACATGGACTCTAACTTTAGGGAAAAAGGAGTTAAGTATTTGAGAATAAATTTCTTAGGGAGATTTTGGATCAAAGAGAGATGAACGAAGATGAATGGAAAAGACTGCGTAACAGAGAATACATGGTTTATAGAAAGCCAGATATAACTAGAACAGATTAGTCTCGTAGGACTGCGATGGGCACGAACATGTGGCCGAATTGCGAATGAAAGACGTGCATGGAAGTTTCTTGTAGGAACAGAGGGAAAAAAAGCTCATTTGGTAGAAACCCCCCTAGAATTGAGGTGGGGAGACATTAATTATGAATTTGAGTGAAGTAGATATACAGGGGGATGATTGGAACACACTGGCTGGCTCAGGGTAGGGATTATGGAGAACTTAATGTCCGCGCGGCCATGACCCTAGCGGGCAAAATTTATTACTTGAAACTACAGGGCGCCGTGATACATCAGTGATAAAATGGCGGCAAGCACGTATTTATTATTTCATGTAAATTGAGTTAATTTAAAAATGCAGTGACTTGTTTCGTATAATGTATATTAATCATGTTTATTATATATTTTTTTTATACATTGTACGCATATACATAGAGGGCTAGTGGTTTTACTTCCCACATTTGGCCCCTTGGGGATACATCGGTCAAGGACCATACTCCCAAAGTCCCGGTATCTTGTCCTCCCTATCTTTTCGCGGTCCACGTTCAAGTTCTCGACCTTTAAACCAACACCCCAGGGAGAAGGTGGTTGGAGTTGAACTTCAGGGAAATTGCCTGAGGCTACCTGTCGTCAGGTGCTCATTCCTGACGCCTCCACATTGTCCATGGGGCTCCTCGGCCTAGCCGGGAGGACTTGCTGTCGCAGATCCACCGAAACCGTTCCCCTGTTCTATTACCTACAAGGACCGCAGACCATGTCGAGCCGTTGTTGAGACCGGCTAGCGGGCTTGAATCGTCAGCCCCACAGTGTGACTATGCTATATGTTCACAATCCAGGTGCTTCATCTCCTGGTGACCCCCACAATTTTGTCCACGAGCGGTAGGCTTAGCCGGGAACCAGCACAGTTGCTTCCCCTCTGCACTGGTCCGAGCCGTGCCCCTGGTGTGGTCCTCAGGGACGTGTCCTGTTGCAGTTAGTGGGCCAGCATGGAGCCTCGCAAGCTTCCAACAGTCTGAGCAAATAGTGACGACAAGGGCGCTCAAACTCCTGCCGACCCACCTAATGGTTCACGAGTCCCTTGGGACTTAGCCGGGAGGTACTGTCTAGCAGATCCACCGACCTTTCCCCCAGTGCACCACCCGGGAACGTGTTTTTGTTGCTGAAGGTGGGTCCAGCCTGAGCATTAGTACGTCAGGTCGCTCCACTCGCTGACGACCTCACAGATTTGTCCCTTAGGGTCATTCGGTCACGGAGTCGGCGCTAATCCTACACTTAAAATAAACGCGCTTTCTCCTCTTCCGAGCTTAATGACCTGGTGGTAATTCCCAGTATTACGCCCGGTATTGTCTCAAACCAGCCCGTTCGCAAGACTAAGCCTAGTCGTGCCGCTGCTGTGAGTCCAGCCTCACTGAGCAATGTAGGCATCCCGGGTGCTCATAGCTCATGGTGCCCCCACAGGATGGTCCTCGGGTTAATTGAACCGAGAGAAAGGAAACTTCTGATCTCCAGTCTCCCACCACTTCGCCACGGAGCCCGCTGTGGTCCAGGATATTGCCCGGGATAAAAGCGAGCTTTAACAATAGGTCGTTCGTCTTCCCCCTGTTGACCCCACTTATGGTCCACGAGTCCATAAGTAGATTTGGATCCACCGACCTTTTTCCCCACTAGGCCATCCGAGGGGATGCAGCACAAGCTACGTAGTACGTCAGGTCGCTCGAATCCTGACGACCTCTCACAAATGGGTCCGGTTTGGACCGTAGCCGGGAGGAATGCAAAGCAAACCACCAACCGTTCCCCTATCCGCCACCCGGGGGATTGCGCCCCTGTGTTCTGTTGTGACACACAGCGAGGACCGGACCACCCAGGGTGTTGAAGCTGCCAGTCAATAGAAATCGAAACCAAGAAAACGTTGCCAACACTATAGAACATCATCCCTTGCTTGGAAAACAATGGAACACGCTTCTTGGCATACACGTTACATTGCGTTATAAACAAAAGGTCAAGGAAAACACCTGTTGCAGCATTTCAAATCTTAGATTGGCCATGGCCTCCTTTGCAGAATATCTACACCTACTTAAATCTTTCCCATCATAACGGTTGTGTTTTGTGTTGTTGATAGCGACCAGTGTCCTTGAATTAGGACCTTATTAAACAAGTACTGATTTGAAAACCTCCAATTTAATCTGATGGCGAATTTAATGGAAGTTTACCTTAAACTGACTTTGCTCCTAATGTCAGGGCGTTAAATTATCTAACGTGCTCTGACAATTAATACGGTATGTTGTGCGACTTATATTACCAATATTCTCTATTAATGTTAAAGATAAAATCTGTACCTTTTAAATATTGTTCACGTATAATGCATACATTATTGTTAACTACTAGAGTAAAATTCTAAGTAACTACATTTATCGGTCATTATTTTAGGGATTTTGCTACAAGCGTTTTAAGGTTTAGGGTATAGAAGTGCTGCAAATTCACGATGTTTCAGCAGATGAGCATAATGCATTTCACCAAGTTTTCTTTTTTCACGTCGATTGGGAGACTCTCTAAATGGGCGGAGAATTATTTATTGAGAGTCCTGTAGTGTTACCACAATGTCTTGCACGTATAATTATCTTCTATAATAATCCAATAAACATAATAGTGCACAGTTATAAGAGAGCTAAAAAATTGAAAACATTAACAAGTCGTCTGCGCTATAACTCCAGAATGTCCGTAACCTACGAATTGAAAGTAAATTAATGCGTTTCATAATAATTTGGGTTAATTATGTAGTAGGTACGTCTTTGAACTAGTCCAATTCAATGAATTACAACATAAAAATACTAACGTTATTCTAGTCACGATTCTTATGAACGATGAAGTTATACCATTGCACCGAGTCCTCTTATATCTGATAAATAAGGACTTTTATTAAGGGTGAATAAATAATTAAGTTCTAATTATTCTCGGAAGTAGGGCATAGATACACTTAAATTGAATGGGATGAAACAGGAATGCGACGGACCATAAAATAAATTTATATGCGATAAATGAAAATCTAGTACCAGTGATTAGCGCTCGGTCATAGACCTGATCCTTTTGCTATTGTGATCAAACACATTTGTAAACAGTTACGATGAAACGGTAAGCCCTTTATACAATTGAGAAAAAGTTTGCAGTTTCCTTTGTAAAACATGAATTACAAGACTGTGTCATTATTAACATGCAATAACAATGACAAAATCCGAAACTATGTACAAAGGGCTGGAGAGCAGCGAACAAGCAACCGGGGTTTCCAAAATAAGCTATGGAGAAGAGTTCCCCCTAACCAATTTAACAGAAACATTACTGCGCTACACAGGAGGTCCCTTTGACGGAAGGAGATAGATGCCGACAAACAAAAATTCGTCCTAGTAAAGATGACTCTCAGTTGGACAACCCTGAAAAATATAAATAACTGAAAGGGGGGATACGACCCCAAACGCCAGAGTTTAACACCCCCAACAACCGCCCTCAAGACGTGGTTAACGAATGAAAAATATTGTAACATCAAAACATTTTGTAAGAGGCCGAATGGAAAGGGAAGAATTAACGAGTCGCTGCGAGAAAATTAATTGTACATTTTTCTCGACGAACGTTTCAGTCACAGTTAGATGCGGATGCGGCAGCGTCTAGGGCGCCTCGTTTAAGTGAAGTTACTAGCGCAAGGGTGCTTCATTCGAGTCATAGTTACATTCGGGTGCGCCGTGGCGTAGGCAGTAGAGTCCATACCTTCTACTCCGGCGACCCGAGTTCGATTCCTGGCGGGTAGGGGATTTTAAATACCCACCTTGGGTCTGGGTGTCCCTTGTGTCTACATGTGCGAATAAAATAAAATTAACAAAAAGATAAAACAATAAGGTATAACAAGAAGGAGAAACAGTGTAAACGAAAAGTGAAAAAAAAAATTAAAAAGCATCACGGGCGCTTCGTTTAATTTAAGTTAAATGCGGATGCGCCAGCAGTCAGAGCGCACAGAGTGCTATAAGTAAGATTACTTTAGGCCCTCAGATTATAGGGACTTAAGTGATAGCGCACTTATTTGACGCAAACATTGCAGTTATAATAATTACTCAAACACGTACAGCCTTCAGCGTCGTGTTAAGTTGTCGAATGCTACAAAGTGTAACAAAATAAAGTGGATCGTTAAGCTAAAGTCATCACAAGGAGTCTACAGTGAATATCCTTCCTCACGCGCACATGAACCCAACTAGTCCGGATCATCAAATCGTCCTGGACACTCTATCCAAATAAACCCAGGATTGAGCCTTTTTCTCCTCCTAAATTATCTCCCGACAGTGGGGCTTCTATCCGAAGTAACCCTAACATCATGCCCAATACCATCACATAATAAATTGCAATTTCTCGAGAAGTCAATCTTAAAAACCAACAGACTAAAATTCAGCCTAACTGATAGCGTATGCTACATAAAAAAGGCAAATATCAAGCTAGTGTGCGGTCATTTTTGTCCCGCGCCGTAGCTGAGTGGTTAAGGTAGGATGCCTTGGCGCAAAGCTACAGAACTTGCGCTGGTTCGTTTCTTCGTGGGGAAGATATTTTCTCATAGAATTTCGGCCAGTATGGGACCGGTCGGTACCAACCCAACATCGTGAGGCATTTGGGTAGCTACAATAAGTAGTGGCTCCAGGTTGAGAAAACCAGCTATAACTGCTGTGTGACCTGACACGCTGACCACATCTCGCCCCTGAACTGGATGATCTTCTACCCCTGTGATGAACACATTTGGATGTGAGGCCAGCAGCCGGATGGTAGGCCAAGGACCTTCTATGCATGTCGCGCCATGGAGTTGGTGATATAATGAGTAATTTTAGTTAGTTTTTAAACAAAATACCGATCTGTTTAAATGTGAACCAAAACTAAGCCTATTACGTGTAAATAGTAAGAGGAACGGAGTTGCTAGAACAAGGTAGTCATCTCGATATCCTTAACTACGTAAAATTAGCTTAGGGTTCTATGCGAGATGTAACTAACTCACTGGCACTATAGAATCCTTAGATTCATGGCCGCCCAAATGTAAGCTCTCCATATATCCATATCCCAAACTAATATTTTTCAATCATTAATATGTAATTTTCCTTCATTCAAATCGTGGTTAATATTTCTTATTGTCCCACCTCATTCTAAACTCTCCATAAATCCATATCCCGAAATAATATTTTTCAGTCATTGATATGTAATTTTCCTCAATCAATTCGTGGTTAATGTTGCTATTCTTCCACCTCATTTCGTATTTTCTATATATAGTTTCCCTCTTTCATTCCCCATCCGTTCTACAAGTCATGTCCTTTGCAATTTAACTGTTCTTAATACATCTGACTTCCCACGAAGATCATGTAGTTCTCTGTTATGAAGTCTCCTCCAATCACCTGTCTGTTTGTCTCTCTTTGGTACAAAAAATTTCATAAAACTTTATTTTCTAATACTTGTAACATTATCTCCTCCCAGAAAGTAAGTGTCTATGTTTTGTATCCATATAATATTGTTAGGAGAATAATTGTAATTATTGCATTTCATAGCTTTTAAGAGAAGTTGGCGTCTCTGTAATACGTAGGGACGAATACTACATAGATTCGAGTAATGAAACAAAAATACAGAAATTACGTGAGAGTTAATATTATTCTATTATTAGTATTGGACATATATAAATCCTATTTAGCCTTAAGGTACATTAGGGTTATACATAGTTTGTGACAAAGTTATGGTACTTGATATAATTTGATTTAAACCTAAGTTTTTTTTATGAATCGTATTTAAGAATATTACTTTCTGTAAACGTTTGTACCCAACAAACAAGATCTAGCAAACACAATTGTTGGTGAATCTCTGTAAATCTTATCTCGTTCACACGTCTACACCTGATTGTGTGTTACATTAAAATCCCAAGTTTTGTAATTATTTTATTATATTCACATGCACTGGTTTTCATCTCTTAGTATTTTCGTTGTCATCAAGCTGCCTCAAATTGGGAGAATATATATAATTTTTTTTTTCAGGATTGATTCTGTTATCCTCAACCAAAATATACAATTTTTTCTTCCGCACTTTAGGTCTTGCGTGTCCGCTTCTGTCATATTTCTCTTCTTCATGTTGTCTTGAATTTCCTTTATTCTCGTTGGCTTTGGTCTGCCACGTTTCCCTTTTTCAGGAGGTATCTATTTCAATACTTCTTTGTTTGTTTCAGTGTCCCTTCTTCTCATTATATGTCCATACCATCTTAGTTGGATTTCTTCAATCGCTTGTACAATATCCTTTTCTACATTCATTATAATAAATATTTAAAGAAATGATATATATATATATATATGTTATTAAGTAACTACATCGGCTATCTATGTGTATTTTCAAAAATCGCGAAAATGCCTTAAAATTAAATCATAGGTTGATGTAAAATGACACCATATTATCGCTGGGTCACATCTATGAACAGCGCATCTAACAAATAAGAAACTTGCTAAAAGAAAAAAGACAGTAACCGATCTGTGCTACCTACTAATGTAATTTAAACTACCAAACGTTACTAATTAAACATTTTAGCTATTAGCTGTAGCTGAAAACTGAATAATCATGTTGGCAACGTTCGATAATTTTAAATATAGTTTATAACTAGTGGTATGTTGCAATATCCATTGGTGTTCAATTCGCTAGAATAGCCTTCACCAGTTCAAAAGCGTGCCTTTCCTCACAATTACCAATTGTTCCTTAAAATATATACGAGATCTGTATTGTCTCTGAAACAATCACTTAAAGTAACATTATATAGCGGTAATATGAAAATGTACATATTTTGTTGTGTCACGTGCAGAAGACTACAAATAAACATAGCAACTTACGTACATAATTCACTTTTTCTTTGCCATAAACATCCCCATATTAATTATCCG
The DNA here is from genome assembly GCA_030220185.1 of Diploptera punctata. NCBI lineage: Eukaryota > Metazoa > Arthropoda > Insecta > Blattodea > Blaberidae > Diploptera > Diploptera punctata. The sequence goes on along the minus strand of JASPKZ010010017.1, from coordinate 37,573 downwards.
TAATTGTGTCTAAACTACTGTTATAGGCGAAGCTACTGATGTTCTATCTATGACATTGGCTTTAACCCTTAAATTCACAACTTGTGCTATAACATAAAGTAGTTTAATTTGTTGAATATTTTAATAAAACAATATAAATGCGAGCGAGTACATTATATTTGAATATATGACGAATTACACAATTATACAGTAATAACGTAGTTTTTGATGATTTTGTTCTCGCTGTAATCTGAAAGATTTAAATATCTATTATGAGATATTAATGTTTCCCCATTTTAAGGTCACTTGATTATTTGATCTGTTCAATTGGTTATAATATTATGCTGCAGTTACTTGCTGATTGTGGAGTATGCCACGTGTGAAAAAAAAATTCTGCTTAAATTACTCAAATTATTATTTACACTTATTTAGTTTACAGAGTTAGAATAATGTTGATCTTTTACTTTATATAATTTATCTTATTTAACAAGTCTAATTTTGTTATGTTTATTTAAATTTACGATATAATAAAATTTACATTTTGTTTCAAAAGACTGCTGGATACGCACTGCTACATCATACAAATATGAAAACATCTTAGAAAAATTACGCATCGAAGTTTCGAAATCAAAATTCTGATTGTAAGTTGAATCCGGATCGTTATGTTATATTAATCTATAAATATGTTGTGAAAATATTTAAAATATGTAATATGAAATTAATCATAATTTATGTTTTAATAAAATACTCTGTTATTCTTTGTCCAAACTATGTTTTGTTACTATATTGTCCTGATAAAATTCACTAATCTTATAAATCGTTGACGTTAATATATTTATTACAACCAATGATAAAGTAACAAACAATCCACAAGTGTAAAGAGGTGCAATGAATGTATTTTAGACATATGTTCTGAAGCTAAATTAAGGTACATAGGCCGTAATATTACTAAAAAAAAGACAAATTCGATCAGAGCGCATTATATAACTTTACAGTTATTTTCACCTCTATTTACTTATTTTTTAGATATTTAAAGTTACATATACAACTGTCAAAATAGACAATACTTACAGTTTTCTTGCATTTCAACAAAATATTTGTTGCATATGTGTATAGTAGGCGTACAATACTATTTTACGGTTTTAGATAAAATGCATCATCGATGTTTATCCACGAGTAATATTTTTTTGGCAGAATACGATGAGGCAGTCGAAAGCAATTTATATCTCCGTTCAATCGCATCAGTGTAGACCTAAGTCGAAACAAAACAAAAAAACTAAAGTATTCAGACGAAATGAGAAATTCCCCACTTAATTCCGTGCACTATATCTGTGTTCTGTCCTGATATTCCTCACTTCACCCCTGACATCAAGCAACGGAAAATATTCTTTTATATTCTTAAAGTGTATTCAATTCTAGAAGAGTTTTCTTTAACAACATCAGGGTGTAAAGGAGCTCCCTGTTTGGGTTATCCTGGTAAAGTTAGAAATAGAGGAAACTGTTCAACCTCTCACTCACCCTCGTACTCACTCCTCATGGTGATGGCGGGAAGAAGAAGAAGATTTTTTTTAGAATTTGCATCGATTTTGAAAGATACGAAAAATAACTGAGGCTAAGGTTTTCCAATAAAACTGTAAACCTTAATGAATGTTTGCAATTTGTTTAATTGTGTGAGATTCCATGTAATTTTTCCGCAGAAAATTAAAGTCAGCAAGATTGTGTACACGATACGATTATGACCTGTCAATCACATGAGCCTCCAAACAGCGTTGAGAACAAATCATACCTACTTACTAGCACTGTAGATAAACATTTTATCAATTTACATTTGAAGACTATTTGTATAAAAATTAATATTCTAATAAGTATGTAGTGATGAATAAAACATGTAATATCAAACTTGATTTATGTGAATCGTAAAAATGTTCGGTTATTATGAAAGAACATATCAAGGAAAAAACACGTAATTACATACGAATCCGGACTCTAATTATAAGTCCAGATGGATGCAACATGTTGATTGAATGGAGGATCACAGGATCCCCAAGCAGATGTTAATCTATCAACCAGCAGGAAAAAGATAAGGACGTCAACTCAAAAGACTTTCGGATGGTGGTGTTATTGAGGCAGAATTGACTGTGACGACAGCAGAAATACTAGTCGCAGAGCCAAGTGCATTAGAGGTTGAAATGGCAATTGAAAAATTGAAGATGTATAAAGCATCAGGTTCAGATGAGATCCCAGCAGAACTGATAAAATCAGGGGGAGAAAAATTGATGTGCAAGATACGCTGGTTGCTTAGTATGATTTGGGAAAAAGAAGCTCTTCCAGATAAATGGAAGGAATCAATTATCATACCAATTTATAAGAAAGGAGATAAAACTGATTGCAACAACTACAGGGGCATCTCATTACTTTCAACTTCATACAAAATTCTAACAAATATATTAGTAAGCAGACTTACTCCCTATTTTGATGACATTCTAGGAGATCATCAATGTGCATTTAGAAGAAACAGGTCTACAACAGATCAGATTTTTAGTATAAGACAGATTTTAGAAAAGAAATGGGAATATAATGGTACTGTACATCAACTATATGTAGACTTCAAAAAAGCATATGATTCAATTAAGAGGGAGAAGTTATACAGTATCCTGCTGGAGTTCGGAATTCCTAAAAAGTTAGTTAGACTTATACGAATGTGTCTAAATGGCTCAAAGAGTAGGGTGCGTGTAGGCAAACAGTTTTCAGACACTTTTGAAATCCAGAATGGGTTGAAGCAAGGAGATGCACTATCTCCTCTACTATTTAATTTTGTACTAGAGCATGCCATTAAATCTTTAGAGAATGAGGAAGGCTTACAACTGAATGGTATTAATAAACTGTTAGTTTATGCTGATGATATAGTACTACTGGCCGATAGCGAGGAGATACTAAAGGCCAACACGCACACACTATTGAGTAACACTAAGAAATTAGGACTGGAAGTAAATATCAGTAAAACTAAATATATGGTCACACGTAGAAATTCAGTATATAATGGAAATGAACAGCTAAGGACAAATGAGGGAAATTTTGAGGAAGTGGCTGAATTCAAATACCTAGGAACAATAATCACAAATAGGAATGAGATCCACAAAGAAATTAAACATAGGCTCAATTCTGGAAATGCATGATATTACGCATTGCAGAGACTTTTGATGTCCCAACTCCTTTCAAAAAACGTTAAACTGAAAATATATAAAACTATTATTCTACCAGTTATATTATATGGGTGCGAAACATGGACTCTTACTTTAAGGGAGGAAAGGAGATTACGAGTATTTGAGAATAAAGTTCTTAGGAAAATTTTTGGACCAAAGAGAGATGAACAGACAGGTGAATGGAGAAGACTACATAACAATGAACTACATGGTCTTTATAGGAAGCCAGATATAATAAGAACAGTTAAGTCTCGTAGACTGCGATGGGCAGGACATGTTGCGCGTATGGGGAATGAAAGACGTGCATGGAAACTTCTTGTAGGAAAGCCAGAAGGAAAACGCCCAGTTGGTAGACCAAGAATGAGGTGGGAGAACAACATTAACTATGATTTGAGGGAAGTAGATTATACAGGGAATGATTGGAAAGCATTGACTCAGGATAGGGATGTATGGAGAGCTTATGTCCGCGCGGCCATGAACCTACGGGTTCGATAGTGCCAGTGAGTAAGTAAGTAAGTAAGATATTAATGATCATGATGAGAAAAAAAATATAGATCATATTGTGTATATCAAATTTAAATTTCTTTTGCATTAAAGTAAAGTAAAGTGATCCCACAACAGGCCCGGAGGCCCTTGGGGTAGTAGGAGGTTAAGGCTCCCACTTTTTCTAGACAATCGGCACTTTATGCCAGCCGGGTTGTCAGCCCTGCGTGACGGCCGCCTTTACCCCCAGAACAAGCGTCTGGTACTCATTCCCGTTAGAGGCTGAGTCGACCCCAGGGCCATAGTGCCGCCAGAGGGTTTGGGTCAGTTTAAAAATCCTGACCCCCAACGGGACTTGAACCCTCGACCCTCCGGCTTGTAGCTCAGTGCCTTAACCACTACGCTACGGCGTGCCCCCCTTTTGCATTAAAATATGTTCCATTTATATCTTTAATAGTTGAATGCCTCAAACTACATTTCATTTACTTAAAAAGTAAAAAAGGTATTTGATTATTTGTTACCAAGTTCTTACAAGGATGGAGAAAATCTTAATACTTAATCTCAATACAATTACGCGGTATTCGCTATTCTGATCTGAATAGTAAAACATTATGTTTTCACTCACGCTATGCTATATGCTTAGTATTCTCTTGATCTGTATTCATGAGCTTTAGAATTTATCACCCAGGAAAGGTAAATTATTAACTACTTACTTTCCTACTTTCTTCGATACAATGACGGACTGCAAATACGTCAACGAACTTTCACAAATAATGGTTAAAATTTTTAAAACTCATTTCTTAGATTCATTTGTATGCAAATTCACATTTTCTTTGTACATATTTTGTATGTGATGTAAGGAACTTCAGTCTCATAGCAACAAACAACACAATGACGAATATCCATCCATAGTAATTCTGCCCGAGGGCAGGTCTTTAACTGCAATCATAGCATTTTCATGCTACGCTTTGCAGCTTTACTAGGGAATTTAAGGTGTGATTACTACCCCTTGCTTTCCACACCGGTGAAAGAGGAGATGATGATAATAAGAATGATGATGATAATGATAAGGATGATTTTCGGGGACCGTTGGGCCCTACGCTTCCTGGCATTTGTCTTACAGGTGAGGAAAAAACCCCGAAAAACCTCACCCAGGAGCCTATCCCGACCGGGGATCGAACCCGGGCCCGCTGCGTGACAAGGTAGCACGCTACCTGGAGACCACAGCGATGCGCTGACGAATATAGTATATATAATTAATACACACAATCCTGTAGTGTTGATATACAGAGTGATTCAAAATTACGCGCACGAATTTCAGGAGTTTGTAGAGTGGTCCAAATAAAACAACTTTTGATTAGTAACTTATGGTCTGAAAAGTAACCATGGGTCAGTACAAGCCTGGGAATGTCAGAAACTACAATGCGGATCTAAGCTTACTTCTCAGAGAGGCACTGCATTCGATGCACTACTGTACGAATTTATGAAGACGATCCGTTTGTTGTCATAACGTTCAGTGCAGTACAGCACTTGTATACTCCACTGTTTACACCTGATAGTCATTCATGTGCTCTGTAGGTTGTTTTCTTTTCAGTACGGTATCTGCAGTGTGTTGTAATGGTCCACTACAGCATTACTTGGAAGGTAGCTGCGTCTGTGATTTTTGTGAAATGGAACACGTGTTGTCAGAACTTCGAGATGTGCATCTCATGTATGGTAAGGCGAGTGCCAAATTCACGTGAAGTTCAACGCCAGTACAGCGCACATCAACTTTCACCATCGACTCGGGGAGACAGGTTCCTTGCATTCATTGCATCATGTAGGCCGGCCACGTACGACTCGAACAGCCACTATGGGAAAAAAATAAATTTCTCAAGTGGAAAAACATGGATCTACCAGCACGCGTGCCATCGCTCATACCATGGGAATTTCTTAAAGTAATGCTAGGCGTGTCCTTCATGACAATCAGCTGCACCCATATCATCCACAGAAAGTTCAGGGTTTGAGTGTGAATAATTTACCACGACTATTAAAATTTAGTAAATGGATCGTTGACTTTTGTGAGAATGAGCTTAATTTTTAAGCAACGCGTTGTTCACAGATGAAGAACTTTTCACCGGAGATGGGTTCTTCAATTGTCGTAACAGAATGGTTGGACGCGGCACAATCCCCACGTTTCATTCCAACATCATCACCACCATCATAGAATTTCAGTGAATGTATGAGCCTGTGTTATTGGTGATCACATAATTGGACCGTACCTCCTGCCACCAATATTGACTAGAATGAGGTACAAGTTTTTCGTCCAATAAGTTCTTCCAGAATTGTTAGTGTGTGTATCACTTATCGTGAGCCTTCAAATGTGGATGCAACTAGATGGAGCACCAGAGCACTTCACTCTTCAAGTGCGTAACTTAATCAATGACACATTTCTCGGGCGTTGGATCGGAAGAGAAGGTCCAATTGCATGGCCACCCCGTTCTCCTGATCTGACACCTCTTGATTTTTTTCTTCTGGGAGCCTCGTGTACAAGACACCTGTTCCCAACGAAGAAGAACTTCTCGCCTAATACTTTCAGCATCTGATGAGGTACGTGAGGTGCGTTATGTACTTGGTAGAGTGCGACGGAACTTTCTATGACGATGCTGCGCCTGTATTCAATGTGCTGGTAGGCATTTTGAGCACATAGTGTTGTAAAACCAAATTGGTGAATAAATTTAGATTTGCTTAAGTGTGTGCACAAAATAATGTATTGTCCATCCTGACATTTCCAGACTTGTACAGACCCAGAATTACTTTCCAGACCATAAGTTACTAATCACAAGTTTGTGTATTTCGACCCCTCTATAACCTCCTGAAATTTGTGCGCAACCTTTTGAGTCAATCTATATATATACATTTTTACATGTTATCATTATAATCGCAACCACAAATAAAATAAATGTAATTAGTCAACGCGTTTAACAGACTATTTTTAAATTTTTGTTTGTATTTAGGATTATAATGATAACATATATATATATATATATCAACTATGACAGACTATAGATGGATAAGTCGATCCATTAACTTATATCAGTTAATAAGTTATAACATTAAAATTATATATATATATATCTTAATATATAAAAATTACGTGTCACGTTGTTTGTCCGTGATGGAATCCTAAACTACTGAACCGATTTTAATAAAATATTGCACACTATGTGCTGTTGGTCCAACTTGAGACCTACGGTTGTTTATAACTAAATTTATAGTCGCTTTATTTTTTATTGCAAATTATTTGTTTATTATTTAACAAAGAGTTATAATTATCTGTGAGTTCCATACGGCTAACAGATGACGGTGTAAGGTAATTGGTTTATTATTTAACCAGGTGGCTGTGCTTTCTGTTGCAACCGCGAATTTCAATTGAATTACACATATTGATTATTTCATAATTTAATTGTGTTCAGTGTTTATTTTAATTTCAATGTATTGATAATAATATTAATTTCGTGTGTAAGTATTAGTTTTAAGTAATCTGGCTGAAAGACAGCAACATAATTTAAATTTAACTGGACCGAGAAAGGACATTGGACAATATGGCGAATCAGTTCTAGAGACCATGAATGATAAGATATCAAGTGAATTTCCGCAAATTGGTATAGGCCTATGTGATATAAATCTTACATTTAAGAAGAATGTCAATTTAAAAACATATGAAGGTCCTAAGGAACGAAATAACAGAACTGTAAGTAAGTCTGTTAGTTATAATGATATGCCTAATATTACAGAAACAATCTCCATGCCTCAATTAAATGAAAAACAAGATGACTATAATATATCACAAATGATATTACTATACAGAGACTTCTTGATGATGATGAGAATACAAACTGCCAACAAGTTCGTAGAAAAAAACGAAAGTATAATGAAATCAGCAAGCCTCCTCAAAATATTCCATCAATAAATGTATATAATCCTTATGATACACTTATGGATGATACTGAGAATGCAGACAACATAAATTCATCTCAATCAAGAAAACCACTTCCACATAAACCACCATCTATATTTATACCGGGTGTAGTTAACGTACCAGAACTAAAAAAAATGTGTAAAACAAAAAGTTTCTGATTTAGATTTCTTAGTTTACTACAACATAATTTAACGAATACCTTAGCCACAGCAACGCGTGGCCGGGACTTATATATATATATATATAAAACAAAGTCGGATTAGTTACACTATTTATAACTCAACAACGGCTGGACCGATTTTTATGATCTTTGATTTGTTGGATTTGCTTCCGCCCCGAATAGCAGATAACTATTAAAACATTGGAAAAATTAACGTAAAAATATTTAAAGGCGATACGACGTTCGTCGGGCCAGCTAATATATATATATATATATATATATATGTCCTTTATATACTTCTAAACCGTTCAACCGATCTTCGTGAATATTTGTATGTGCAGGTTTTCAGAAGCAGCGAGTGATGTGGATTTTAGAACGTATAAATTGTAAGTATATGCAAAATTGTTGGTTCTTTCTCGCCTGGATTATAATTGGAACAGGAATTAGTTTAGCTTTTATAGAGTGTCGCTGATTATTAATTACGACATAACACTGATAGAACGTATTGATTTGTTTAAACTTTTTTACCATATGAGAGTTGACTTTTCGACGGCTAAAGTATTCCTCCTACCCGTTGATCTCTCTTCCACCATTTCTAACGCTGAAAAGTCAACATTTCTCTTCCAAAATTTATACTATTTGATATTCTGTTCTGAATTCCTTCTTTGTGTGGGTTTTCAGCAAGATTTTCCAAGCAAGGGAGAGCAAACAAGAACTATGTAACTATACAATTATTGCTTGTTTAGTTTTTGGGGACTTGAAAAACACAAATACCTCCACCAGCATCGTCATGGAATTTTTATTGGGTGCAAATATCTCATATGAATGACTGGCGCTATCAAATCCATAAATTCTGAGCAAATCATAGTCTGTATAACCTACTTCTCTCAAATGACGGTTAATGTTATTTTCCCACCTCATCCTTGTATACCTCTGTTTTTTTAAGTTTCCAAGTCCCTCTTTTATTCCCCATTCGTGCCACATGTCCTGCCCAACGCAGTCAGTTCTTATTATATCTGGTTTCCTATAAAGAGCATGTAGCTCACTATTATGCGGTGTTCTCCATTGCCTGTTATATCTTTATGGTCCAACAATATGGGCTAAACCTAAACGTAAACAAACTGCAAGCAATAATTATCGGACATCCAAAACCATTAAACTCCATAAACAATGGCAGTATGCCGGCTGTCTTATTAGATAACGAACAAATTCATTATACCGACGTCGTTAAAAACTTGGGACTTTACTTAGATTCTAATTTAAATTGGCATGTGCAAGTAAAACAAACATCTGAAAAGATCTCCATAATGCATTCCCTAAAGCGTCTCAAAAATGTTCGTCCTACAGATCTTAAAATAATTCTAATTCAAACCTTAGTGATGCCGCATTTTGACTATTGTGACGTTCTACTAACTGACATAAGTGACGGACAAACTGCAGCGTGTACATAATATGTGTATCAGATTCATATTTAATGTTCGAAAATACGATCACATTTCTCCATTTTTCCACGAATTGTCATGACTACATCTAAAAGAGAGAAGAATATCGCACTGTCTAATTTTCTTATTTAAGATCCTACATACCTCGACTCCCAATTATTTATCATCTCGTTTCCAGTATCTATCCTCAAACCATAACTTAAACACAAGATCACAACATAGTCTCTTACTTAATATACCGCAACATAGGACATCACATCACTCCATGTCATATACCATCTCCACTTCTCGCAACTGGAATTCCCTACCACAAGAAATAAGGGCCTGCCGGACATTGGCATCTTTTAAAAGAAATCTAAATTTATATTTGCTCTAACCTCGACTTCATTATTATCCAATGTAAGGTATATATATTAATTGGTGTTCTCGTATAATTTATCATATTTATATTATTATTATTATTATTATTATATTATAATTAGTATAATTATTATATTATTATTATAATTATTAGTATAATAATAATAATAATTATTATTATTATTATTATCGTAAGTATTATTATTGTTATTATCGTATAAAATGTTTGTTTGTACATGACATTTACATTGCTACATTTAATGTATCTTTAACTGTTTATAATTAGTATAGTGTATATCTATATTTGTCAAATATTTATTTGTATTTGTGCTGGTTGAGTGGAAGAGAAGGTCTTATGGCTTTGACTCTGCCAGAATAAATAAAACATTATAATTATTATTAATCTTAATTTGGTCCAAAAATATTTCTATGAATTTTATTCTCGTAACCTTTTCACCATTCTTAAAATAAGAGTCCATGTTTCATATCCATATAATACAACTGGGAGGATAACAGTTTTATACATTTTCAGTTTAACGATTTTTTGAGAGACGTTTGGACGATATCAATCCCTATAATGCATAATAGCACGCATTTCCAGAATTGAGCCCATGTTTAATTTCCTTGTGCATCTCATCCCTATTTGTAATTATTGTTCCAAGGCATGATTCTTATAACATTTGTTCTCTCTAACTTAATTTATGTGGGCATGTGTTTGTTATGCGTGTTGTCTTATGGTGTATTTTATTATGGACCTTCCATATTGAAAACTAGGATCCAGCGAGACTAGCTACATTGTACCGATTTTTTGTGGTTTACAGTTGCTGTCATCCGATCAACATATTGATTTTGTAATCCTATTGTGGTATATAAAGATAAGGGGTCCCCCAAGGGGGTCCCAATGGGGGCACCCCAAGGGTACCCCAAGGGGATCCCCAAGGGTTCCACAAGGGTCCCACAAGGGTCCCCCAAGGGGGTCCCATACAAGGGTCCCCCAAGGGGGTCCCCCAAGGGTCCCACAAGGGTCCCACAAGGGTCCCCCAAGGGGGTCCCCCAAGGGTCCCACAAGGGTCCCCCAAGGGGGTCCCCCAAGGGGGTCCACCAAGGGGGTCCCAAGGGGGTCCCCCAAGGGTCCCCCAAGGGGATCCCCCAAGGGTCCCCAAGGGGGTCCCCCAAGGGCCCCCCGAGGTTCCCCCAATGGTCGCCCAAGGGGACCCCCAAGGGGCACCCAAGGGTCCACCAAGGGTCCCCAAAGGGGATCCCCCAAGGGTCCCCCAAGAGGATCCCCCAAGGGTCCCCCAATGGTCCCCCAAGGGGGTCCCCCAAGGGGGTCCCCCAAGGGTCCCCCAAGTGTCCCCCAAGGGTCCCCCAAGGGGGTCCCCCCAAGGGTCCCCCAAGGGGGTCCCAAGTGGGTCCCCGAAGGGTCCCCCAAGGGGGTCCCCCAAGGTGCCCCCAAGGGTCCCCCAAGGGGGTCCCCCAAGGTGCCCCCAAGGGTCCCCCAAGGGGTCCCCCAAGAGTCCCCCAAGGGGGTCCCCCAAGGGTCTCCTAAGGGGGTCCCCCCCAAGGGTCCCCCAAGGGAAACCCCCAAGGGGGTCACCTAAGGGTCCCCCAAGGGGGTCCCCCAAGGGTCCTCCAAGGGGGTCCCCCAAGGGGGTCTCCCCCAAGGGTCCCCCAAGTGTCCCCCAAGGGGGTCCCCCAAGGGTCCCCCAAGGGGATCCCCCAAGGGTCCCCCAAGGGCCCCCAAGGGGGTCCCCCAAGGGTCCCCCAAGGGTCCCACAAGGGTCCCCCAAGGGGATCCCCCAAGGGTCCCCCAAGGGTCCCCCAAGGGGGTCCCCCAAGGGTCCTCCAAGGGTCCCCCAAGGGTCCCCCAAGGGTCCCCAAAGGGGATCCCACGTATTTAGAGAACGCATAATAGCATGCATTTCCAGAATTGAGCCTATGTTTAATTTCTTTTTGCATCTCATTCCTATTTGTGATTATTGTTCCTAGGTATTTGAATTCAGCCACTTCCTCAAAATTTCCCTCATTTGTCATTAGCTGTCCATTTCCATTATATACTGGACCCCAAGGGGTCACCTAAGGGTCCCCCGAGGGTCCCCCAAGGGGGTCCCCCAAGGGTCCTCCAAGGGGGTCCCCCAAGGGGGTCTCCCCCAAGGGGGTCTCCCCCAAGGGTCCCCCAAGGGTCCCCCAAGGGGATCCCCCAAGGGTCCCCCAAGGGGATCCCCCAAGGGTCCCCCAAGGGCCCCCAAGGGGGTCCCCCAAGGGGGTCCCCCCAAGGGTCCCCCAAGGGGATCCCCCAAGGGTCCCCCAAGGGTCCCCCAAGGGTCCCCCAAGGGGGTCCCCCAAGGGTCCCCCAAGAAGCTTCCAAGCACGTCTTTCATTCCCCATACGCGCAACATGTCCTGCCCATTGCAGCCTACGAGACTTAACTGTTCTTATTATATCTGGCTTCCTATAAAGACCATGTAGTTCATTGTTATGTAGTCTTCTTCTCCATTCACCTGTCTGTTCATCTCTCTTTGGTCCAAAATTTTCCTAAGAACATATTCTCAAATACTCGTAACCTCCTTTCCTCCCTTAAAGTAAGGGTCCATGTTTCGCACCCATATAATATAACTGGTAGAATAATAGTTTTATATATTTTCAGCTTAACGTTTTTTGAAAGGAGTTGGGACATCAAAAGTCTCTGCTATGCATAATAGCATGCATTTCCAGAATTGAGCCTATGTTTAATTTCTTTTTGCATCTCATTCCTATTTGTGATTATTGTTCCTAGGTATTTGAATTCAGGCACTTCCTCAAAATTTCCATCATTTGTCATTAGCTGTCCATTTCCATTATATACTGGATTTCTACGTGTGACCATATATTTAGTTTTACTGATATTTACTTCCAGTCCTAATTTCTTAGTGTTACTCAATAGTGTGTGCGTTTTGGGCTTTAGTATCTCCTCGCTATCGGCCAGTAGTGCAACATCATCAGCATAAACTAACAGCTTATTAATACCATTGAGTTGTAAGCCTTCCTCATTCTTTAAAGATTTAATGGCATGCTCTAGTACAAAATTAAATAGTAGAGGAGATAGTGCATCTCCTTGCTTCAACCCATTCTGGATTTCAAAAGTGTCTGAAAACTGTTTGCCTACACGCACCCTACTCTTTGAGCCATTTAGACACATTCGTATAAGTCTAACTAACTTTTTAGGAATTCCGAAAATCCAGCAGGATACTATATAACTTCTCCCTATTAACCCTTCAGAGTGTATGGATTTAAATGGCTGGGAATACTCTGTTGTGGGAGGAAGTTCACCGGTATTTAAACGCAGCCGTTCAGTGCCAGTATTCCAATTTAAATTGATATATCTTGAGTAATTTAAATGTTTTTGCAATTCGTTTATGGTGAACCCTTAATATAATATTTAATTAATTAAATTTGTTACGGTTCTCACGTAACATCTCTGCATTTTTTGCAGACTTATTTATGGTTGTTGTGCCACAGTTGAAATAGGTTCTTTTTGTAAATTTCTCACATAAGTGACACAGTGCATTGCACTAGGGATTCTTTGAAGAATTCAGAGAACCGGCTTTACCTAACAACAAAACGAAATATTTACACAAAGAGAAGGGTCTTAAAAAAAAGAATGATCTTCAAAAATTGGTGTGATAAATCTTCAAAATGTAAACCAGCTGTTTGACACTCGGGCAACAATAAGTGTATTATTTCCCCTTGCAGGATCCCCCAAGGGTCCCCCAAGGGTCCCCCAAGGACCCCCCAGGGTCCCCCAAGTGTCCCCCAAGGGTCCCTAAAGGGTCCCCCAAGGGGGTCCCGCAAGGGTCTCCCAAGGGTCCCTCAAGGGGGTCCCCAAGGGTCCCTTAAGGGGGTCCCCAAGGGTTACGCAAGGTGGTCCCCCAAGGGGTTCCCCCAAGGGCCCCCCAAGGGTCCCCCAAGGGTCCCCCCAAGGGTCCCTCAAGGGTCCCCCAAGGGGATCCCCCAAGGGTCCCTCAAGGGCCCCCAAGGGTCCCCCAAGGGGGTCCCCCCAAGGACCAAGGGGTCCCCAAGGTTCCCCCAAGGGGGTCCCCAAGGGGGTCCCCCAAGGGTGTCCCCCCCAAGGGTCCCCCAAGGTTCCCCCAAGGGGGTCCTCCAAGGGGGTCCCCCAGCGTCCCCCAAGTGTCCCCCAAGGTTCCCCCAAGGATCCCCCAAGGGTCCCCCAAGTGTCCCCCAAGGGTCCCCCAAGGGGATCCCCCAAGGGCCCCCAAAGGGGTCCCACAAGGTTCCCCAAGGGTCCCCAAGGGGATCCCCAAGGTTCCCCAAGGGTCCTCCAAGGGTCACCCAAGGGGGTCCCCAAGGGGGTCCCCCCAAGGGTCCCTCAAGGGTCCCCCAAGGGTCCCCCAAGGATCCCCCAAGGAACCCCCAAGGGTCCCCCAAGGGTCCCCCAAGGGTCCCCCAAGGGTCCCCCAAGGGTCCCCCAAGGTTCCCCCGAGGGTCCCCCAAGGGTCCCACAAGCGGGTCCCCCAAGGGTCCCCCAAGGGTCCTCAAGGGGATCCCCCAAGGTTCCCCCAAGGGTCCCCCAAGTGGGTACCCCAAAAGGGTACCCCCCAAGGGGATCCCCATAGGGTCCCACAAGGGTCCCAGAAGGGCGTCTCCCAAGGGTCCCCCATGGGTCCCCCAAGGGTCCCCCAAGGGGGTCCCCCAAGGGGGGCCCCAAGGGTCCCCCAAGGGTCCCCCAAGCGGATCCCTCAAGGTCCCCCAAGGGGATCCCCCAAGGGTCCCCCAAGGGGTCCCCCATGGGGGTCCCCCCCAAGGGTCCGCCAAGGGGATCACCCAAGGGTCCCCCAAGGGGGTCCCCCAAGGGGATCCCCCAAGGGTCCCCCAAGGGTCCCCCAAGGTTCCCCCAATGGTCCTCCAAAGGGGTCCCCCAAGGGTCCCCTAAGGGGGTCCCCCAAGGGGGTCCCCCAAGGTGCCCCCAAAGGTCCCCCAAGGGGGTCCCCCAAAGGGGATCCCCCAAGGGTCCCCCAAGGGGGTCCCCCGAGGGTCCCCCAAGGGTCCCCCCTAGGGCCCCCAAGGTTCCCCCAAGGGTCCCCCAAGGGGGTCCATCAAGTGTCCCCCAAGGGGATCCCCCAAGGGTCCACCAAGGGGGTCCCCCAAGGGTCCACCAATGGGGTCCCCCAAGGGTCCCCCAAGTGTACCCCAAGGGGATCCCCCAAGGGTCCCCAGGGGTCCCCAACTGGGTCCCCCAAGTACCAAGGGTCCCCCAAGGGGGTCCCCCCAAGGGTCCCCCAAGGGGATCCCCCAAGGGTCCCACAAGGGTCCCCCAAGGGGGTCCCCCAAGGGTCCCCCAAGGGGTCCCACAAGGGGGTCCCCCCAAGGGTCCCCCAAGGGGAGGGGGTCCCCCCCAAGGGTCTCCCAAGGGTCCCCAAGGGGGTCCCCCAAGGGTCCCCCAAGTGTCCCCCAAGGGTCCCCCAAGGGTCCCCCAAGGGTCCCCAAGGGTCCCTTAAGGGGGACCCCCTTGGGGGACCCCCGTCGCCACAAGGGTATCCCCCAAGGGTCCCCCAAGGGGGTCCCCCAACGGGGTCCCCCAAGTGGGTCCCCCAAGGGTCCCCCAAGGATCCCCCAAAGGTCCCCCAAGGGTCCCCCAAGGGTCCCCCAATGGTCCCCCAAGGGGTCCCCCAAGGGCCCCCCAAGGGTCCCCCAAGGGTCCCCCCAAGGATCCCCCAAGGGTCCCTTAAGGGTCCCACAAGGGTCCCCCAAAAGTCCCCAAGGGTCCCCAAGGATCCCCCAAGGGTCCCCCAAGGGTCCCCTAAGGGTCCCCCAAGGTTCCCCCAAGGGTCCCCCAAGAGACCCCCAAGGATCCCCCAAGGGTCCCCCAAGAGTCCCCCAAGGATCCCCCAAGGGTCCCCCAAGGGTCCCCCAAGGGTCCCCCAAGCGTCCCCAAAGGGTCCCCCAAGTGTCCCCCAAAGGTCCCCCAAGGGTCCCCCAAGGGTATCCCAAGGGGGTCCCCCAAGTGTCCCCCAATGGTCCCCCAAGGGTCCCCCAAGGGGGTCCCCCAATGGTCCCCCAAGGAGGTCCCCCAAGGGGATCCCAAGGGGATCCCAAGGGGATCCCAAGGGGCCCCCAAGGGTCCCCGAAGGGGGTCCCCCAAGGGTCCCCCAAGGGGGTCCCCCAAGGGGATCCCCCAAGGATCCCCCAAGGGGATCCCCCAAGGATCCCCCAAGGGGATCCCCCAAGGATCCCCCAAGGGTCCCCCAAGGTTCCCCCAAGGGGATCCCCAAGGGTCCCCCAAGGGGGTCCCCCCAAGGGTCCCCCAAGGGGATCCCTCAAGGGTCCCCCAAGGGTCCCCAAGGGTCCCCCAAGGGGGTCCCCCAAAGGTCCCCCAAGGGTCCCACAAGGGGGTCCCCCAAGGGTCCCCCAAGGGGGTCACCCTAAAGGGTCCCCCAAGGGGGTCCCCCAAGGGTTACATAAGGGTCCCCCAAGGGTCCCCCAAGGATCCCCCAAGGGTCCCCCCTAAGGGTCCCCCAAGGGTCCCTCAAGGGTCCCCCAAGGGTCCCCCAAGGGGGTCCCCCAAGGTGGTCCCAAGGGGGTCCCCCAAGGGTCCCCCAAGGGTTCCCCCAAGGGGCCCCCGAGGGGGTCCCCAAGGGGATCCTCCAAGGGGGTCCCCCAAGGGTCCCCCAAGGGGATCCCCCAAGGGTACTACAAGGGTCCCCCAAGGGGGTCCCTCAAGGGTCCCCCAAGGGGATCCTCCAAGGGTTACCAAAGGGTCCCCCAAGGGTCCCCCAAGGATCCCCCAAGGGTCCCCCCTCCCCCAAGGGTCCCTCAAGGGTCCCCCAAGGGTCCCCCAAGGGGGTCCCCCAAGGGGGTCCCAAGGGGGTCCCCCAAGGGTCCCCCAAGGGTTCCCCCAAAGGTCTCCCAAGGGGGTCCCCCAAGGGGATCCTCCAAGGGGGTCCCCCAAGGGTCCCCCAAGGGGATCCACCAAGGGTACTACAAGGGTCCCCCAAGGGTCCCCCAAGGGATCCCCAAGGGTCCCCCAAGGGTCCCCCAAGGGGGGTCCCCCATCGGTCCCCCAAGGGGGTCCCCCAAGGGGGTACCCCCCCAAGGGGATCCCGATAGGGTCCCACAAGTGTCCCCCAAGGGGGTCTCCCAAGGGTCCCCCATGGGTCCCCCAAGGGTCCCCCAAGGGTCCCCCAAGGGTCCCCCAAAGGGTCCCCTAAGGGTCCCCCAAGGGGGTCCTTCAAGTGTCCCCCAAGGATCCCCCAAGGGTCCCCCAAGGAGTTCCTCCCAAGGGTCCCCCAAGGGGGCCCCAAGGGGGTCCCCCCAAGGGTCCCCCAAGGGGGTCCCCCCCCAAGGATCCCACAAGGGGGTCCCCCAAAGGGGCCCCAAGGGTCCCCCAAGGGGGTCCACCAAGGGTCCCCCAAGGGGATCCCCCAAGGGTCCCCCAAGTGTCCCCCAAGGGGATCCCCCAAGGGTCCCCCAAGGGGGTCCCCCAAGGGTGTCCCCCCCAAGGGTCCCCCAAGGTTCCCCCAAGGGGGTCCTCCAAGGGGGTCCCCCAAGCGTCCCCCAAGTGTCCCCCAAGGTTCCCCAAGGATCCCCCAAGGGTCCCCCAAGGGTCCCCCAAGGGTCCCCCAAGGGTCCCCCAAGGGTCCCCCAAGGGTCCCCCAAGGGGGTCCCCCAAGGGTCCCACAAGGGTCCCCCAAGGGGATCCCCCAAGGGTCCCCCAAGGGGGTCCCCCAAAGTTCCCCCAAGGGGGCCCCCAAGGGGGTCCCCCAAGGATCCCCCAAGGGGATCCCCAAGGGTCCCCCAAGGGGTCCCCCAAGGGTCCCCCAAGGGGATCCCACAAGGGTCCCCCAAGGGGGTCCCCAAGGGTCCCCCAAGGGGGTCCCCCCAGGGTCCCCCAAGGGGGTCCCCCAAGGGTCCCCCAAGGGGGTCCCCCCAAGGGTCCCCCAAGGGTCCCCAAAGGGGTCCCCCAAGGGGTCCCCCCAAGGGTCCCCCAAGGGGATCCCCCAAGGGTCCCCCAAGGGTCCCCCAAGGGGGTACCCCAAGGGTCCCCCAAGGGGTCCCCCCAAGGGGTTCCCGATAGGGTCCCACAAGTGTCCCCCAAGGGGGTCTCCCAAGGGTTCCCCATGGGTCCCCCAAGGGTCCCCCAAGGGTCCCCCAAAGGTCCCCCAAGGGTCCCCAAAGGGTCCGCCAAGGGGGTCCCAAGGGGGTCCTTCAAGTGGTCCCCCAAGGGGATCCCCCCCAAGGTTCCCCCAAGGGTCCCCCAAGGGTCCCCCAAGGGGGTCCCCCAAGGGTCCCCCAAGGGTCCCCCAAGGGTCCCCCAAGGGGATCCCCCAAGGGGGTCCCCAAGGGTCCCCCAAGGGGGTCCCCCAAGGGTCCCCCAAGGGGATCCCCCAAGGGGGTCCCCCAAGGGGGTCCCCCAAGGGGGTCCCCCAAGGGTCCCCCAAGGGGGTCCCCCAAGGGTCCCCCAAGGGGTCCCCCAAGGGTCCCCCAAGGGGTCCCCCAAGGGTCCCCCAAGGATCCCCCAAGGGTCCCCTAAGGGTCCCCCAAGGGTCCCACCAATGGTCCCCCAAGGGTCCCCAAGGGGGTCCCCCAAGGGTTCCCCAAGGGGTCCCCCAAGGGTCCCCCAAAGGGTCCCCCAAGGGGGTCCCCCAAGGGTCCCCCAAGGGGGTCCCCCAAGGGGGTCCCCCAAGGGTCCCCCAAGGGGATCCCCCAAGGGTCCCCCAAGGGGGTCCCCCAAGGGTCCCCCAAGGGTCCCCCAAGGGTCCCCCAAGGGGGTCCCCCAAGGGTCCCCCAAGGGTCCCCCAAGGGTCCCCCAAGGGTCCCCCAAGGGGGTCCCCCAAGGGTCCCCCAAGGGGTCCCCCAAGGGTCCCCCAATGGGTCCCCCAAGGGTCCCCCAAGGGGTCCCCCAAAGGGGTCCCCCCAAGGGGGTCCCCCAAGGGAAGTTCCCAAGGGGGTCCCCAAGGGGGTCCCCAAGGGGATCCCCCCAAGGGTCCCCCAAGGGGATCCCCCAAGGGTCCCTAAAGGGTCCCCCAAGGGGGTCCCCCAAGGGGGTCCCCCAAGGGTCCCCCAAGGGTCCCCCAAGGGGATCCCCCAAGGGTCCCCCAAGGGGATCCCCCAAGGGTCCCCCAAGGGTCCCCCAAGGGGGTCCCCCAAGGGTCCCCCAAGGGGGTCCCCCAAGGGTCCCCAAGGGGGTCCCCCAAGGTGTCCCAAGGGTCGCCCAAGGGTCCCCCAAGGGTCCCCCAAGGGGTCCCCCAAGGGGATCCTCTAAGGGTCCCCCAGGGTCCCCAAGGGTCCCCCAGGGGCCCCCAGGGTCCCCCAAGGGGTCCCCCAAGGGGTCCCCCAAGGGGTCCCCCAGGGGTCCCCAAGGGGGTTCCCCCAAGGGTTTCCTCCAAGGGGGTCCCACAAGGGGGTCCTCCAAGGGTCCCCCAAGGGGAGTCCCCAAGGGTCCCCCAAGGGTCCCCCAAGGGTCCCCTAAGGGTCCCCCAAGGGTCCCACAGGTGTCCCCCAGGGGTCCCCCTAAGGGTCCCCCAAGGGTCCCCCAAGGGGTCCCCCAAGTGGGTCCCCCAAGGGGGTCCCCAAGATGGGTCCCCCAGGTGGGTCCCTCAAGTGGGTCCCCCAAGGGTTCCCCCAAGGGGTCCCCAAGGGGGCCCAAGGGTCCACCAAGGGTCCCCAAGGGGTTCCCCAAGGGGGTCCCCCAAGGGTCCCCCAAGGGGATCCCCCAAGGGGGTCCCCAAGGGTCCCCCAAGGGGTCCCCCAAGGGTCCCCCAAAGGGGTTCTCCAAGGGTTTACCACGTGTCCCCCAAGGGTCCCCCAAGGGGTCCCCCAAGGGTCCCCCCTAAGGGGGTCCCCCAGGGGTCCCTCAAGGGTCCCCCAAGGGTCCCACAAGTGGGTCCCCAAGGGGTCCCAATGGGTCCCCAAGGGGTCCCCTAAGGTTCCCCCAAGGGTCTCCCAAGGGGTCCCCCAAGGGATCCCCAAGGGGGTCCCCCAAGGGTCCCCCAAGGGGATCCCCCAAGGGGATCCACAAGGTGTCCCCAAGGGGTTCCCAAGGGTTCCCCCACGGGGGTCCCTCAAGGGTCCCCCAAGGGGATCCCCCAACGGTCCCCCAGAGGGTCCCCCAAGGGGGTTCCCCCAAGGTGCTCCGATAGGGTCCCCCAAGTGTCCACCCTAAGGGTCTCCCAAGGGTCCCTCATGGGTCCCCCAAGGGTTCCCCCAAGGGGGTCCCAAGAGGGTCCCCCAAGGGGGCCCCCAAGGGGGCCCCAAGTGGATCCCCAAGGGGGTCCCCCAAGGGGTCCCCCAAGGGGTCCCCCAAGGGTCCCCCAAGGGGTCCCCCAGGGTCCCCCAAGGGTCCCCAAGGGATCCCCAAGGGTCCCCCAAGGGGTCCCCAAGGGGTGACCCCCAAGGGCCCCAAGGGGGTCCCCCAGGGGGTCCCCCCAAAGGGGATCCCACAAGGGTCCCACAAGTGTCCCCCAAAGGGGGTCTCCCAGGGTCCCCCATGGGTCCCCCAAGGGTCCCCCAAAGGTCCCCCAAGGGTCCCCCAAAGGGTCCCCAAGGGGGTCCCAAGGGGGTTCTTCAAGTGTCCCCCAAGGGGATCCCCCAAGGCTCCTTCAAGGATCCCCGAAGTGTCCCCCAAGGGGGTCCCCCCCAAGGGTCCCCCAAGGGTCCCCCAAGGGGATCCCCCAAGGGTCCACCAAGGGGGTCCCCCAAGGGTCCCACAAGGGTCCCCCAAGGGGATCCCCCAAGGGTCCCCCAAGGGGGTCCCCCAAAGTTCCCCCAAGTGGGTCCCCCAAGGATCCCCCAAGGGGATCCCCAAGGGTCCCCCAAGGGGTCCTCCAAGGGTCCCCCAAGGGGATCCCACAAGGGTCCCCCAAGGGGGTCCCCAAGGGTCCGCCAAGGGTCCCCCAAGGGGGTCCCCCAAGGGTCCCCCAAGGTTCCCCCAAGGGTCCCCCAATGGTCCCCCAAGGGTCCGCCAAGGGGGTCCCCCCAAGGGTCCCCCAAGGGGATCCCCCAAGGGTCCCCCAAGGTTCCCTCAAGGGGGTACCCCATCGGCCCCCCAAGGGGGTCCCCCAAGGGGGTATACCAAGGGGATCCCGATAGGGTCCCACAAGTGTCCCCCAAGGGGGTCTCCCAAGGGTCCCCCATGGGTCCCCCAAGGGTCCCCCAAAGGTCCCCCAAAGGGTCCCTCAAGGGGGTCCCAAGGGGGTCCTTCAAGTGTCCCCCAAGGTGATCCCCCAAGGCTCCCTCAAGGGTCCCCCAAGGGTCCCCCAAGGGGGTCCCCCCCAAGGGTCCCCCAAGGGTCCCCCAAGGGGATCCCCCAAGGGTCCACCAAGGGGGTCCCCCAAGGGTCCCACAAGGGTCCCCCAAGGGGATCCCCCAAGGGTCCCCCAAGGGGGTCCCCCAAGGGTCCCCCAAGGGGTTCTCCCAAGGGGGTCCCCCAAGGATCCCCAAGGAGGTCCCCAAGGGATCCCCCAGGGGTCCCCCAAGGGTCCCCCAAGGGTCCCCCAATGGGATCCCCCAAGGGTCCCCAAGGGTCCCCAACGGGATCCCCCAAGGGTCCCCCATCATTACAACCCAAAGCAAACAACGGCAAATGTTGATCCCAAACATTTTGCTTAACATTATGAAAAATGGTAAGCCCTGCTTTCAACGAGCGGAAAAAACCTCTCACAAAGGTTAGGTTTTGGATAATGGGGAGAAGTAGTAATGCGACGAACACCCCAATCGAAACAACATATTCTTAAACATATGAGAAGAGAAGTAAAGGCTTTTGCATTATCCGAAACAATGGATTCAGGCACACCAAAGTTCGGAAAAAAGTTTCTAGTGAAGAATTCTACAACCCGCATTAGATTTCAAGGATCTCACAGGATGAAGCACCACGTATTTAGAGAACCCGTCGACAACTGCAAGAACCCCAACATTTCCTCGTTTAGAGCGAACTAAGGGACCAAAGAAATCAATAAAGAGTCTTTGCATGGGAGCTGTAGAGGGCTCCGCCGAATGAAGACCTACTTTAGTATTAGGGGCAGGCTTAGCTCGCTGACAATCAACGCAATTCAAAATGTATTTACGCACATCCTCACCCATATGAGGCCAGTAATATTGTCTATTGAGCTTTTCCATAGTCTTGGCAATGCCCAAATGCATGCCCAAAGGAGAGTCGTGATAATACTTAAGTAAAACAGGCCGCAGTACTACGGGAACCAACACACGATTCTTAGGACCTTTTCGAGGATTATACACTAATAGACCTCTATGTAAAGAAAAATCTGGACTATTAGTGCCAGCTCTAACTTGAGCAAATAATCTCTTACAATCATTATCTTCTTGTTGATGCAATTTAAGATCTTTAAATGATGCAGGAAAGTTCGATAGAAGATTGACTTGAGGGTGCTCCGGAACTTCATCTTCATGGAACAGTCGCGATAAACCATCAGCTACCGCGTTATCAGATCCTCTAACATGAACTACTTCAAAATTGAAAGCAGAAAGACGCACAACCCACCTACCGATTCTACCCAGGGTACCACTGTTCTTACATAACCAAGAAACTGCTTGATTATCTGAGTGAACCACAAAACGGTTATGTTCCAAAAAGGTACGGAACTTCTCACAACCGAAAACAATAGCTAAAATCTCTCTCTCGTAAATGCTATATTTAATTTCGGCTTCATTTAAAGTGCGACTAGCATATCCCACAGGCGCTAAATTGCCTTCAATTTCTTGATTAAGAACCGCACCTAACGCCTTATCACTGGCGTCACACAGAAGAATAAATTTCTTATTGAAATCGGGAACCTGTAAAGTGGGAGCCTCGCAAAGAGCTAATTTAAGACTTTGAAAAGAAGCTTCGCATTCTTGACTCCATAAGAATTTAGTTTTCTTTTTCTTCAAGTTATTCAAAGGAAGGGCAACCTGAGAGAAGTTAGGAATAAATCTGGCATAAAAGCCCACCATTCCCATGAAACTTCTAACGCCTTTCAAATTCTTAGGTGTAGGAAGATTTTTGATGGCTTCAACTCTCTCCGGGTTCACCTGGATACATTCGGCTGACAGCAAATGACCCAAAAACTTTATCTTAGAACATCCCAAAGTGATCTTTTCAGGATTTAACAGTAAATCCTTTATTGCCTCTTGTTTGGTAGTCGTGAAATTAGGAACAGATGACAGGGAAGAGGACGGAAGATAGAGTGAACGGACACCATGTCAAGACCCACCAAGAAGGCTGAGACATATAGAAACATAAATTAACACCAACCGTGTCTGAAAAAAAAAACTTTCCAAACCTTGCTGACAAGAAAAGTAACTTGCTACATATGCTCTTTTGCCGTGCCTTTACATAAAGGGAAATGTTTCTAACGCTATCAAACCCTCAATTTCTACTAGAAGGTCTGGTGAGAACACTAATAAAGATTTACTTATGCAATATTGTTTTTGACTGTAAATATATTGATGTAAAAATCACACTGTGCTAGCGCGGTTTAAAATTTAAAAGTCCACGCTACTGACAGAAATGTCCGGTCTAGCAGCGGTGGTTGGAACGCACAGCTGTCGGTCACCAATGTGTTAACCCTTCAGAGTGTATGGATTTAAATGGCCGGGAATACTCTGATGTTGGAGGAAGTTCACCGGTATTTAAACTCAGCTGTTCAGTGCCAGTATTCCAATTTAAATTGATATATCTTGAGTAATTTAAATGTTTTTTGCAATTCGTTTATGGTGAACCCTTAATATAATATTTAATTAATTAAATTTGTTACGGTTCTCACGTAACGATGGCAAAATTTTGTTTGTTTGTTGATAACTGTAAATTTATTCTATATGTTGGAGATGATTTTTTTTTGTTCACCACTTTATTTTTTATCAGGCGGATTGGAAATTATAATTATTTTTCAAGTTTTCTAAAAGAAGCGTGTTCATTAATTTTTTTTTAATTTGGATTTTTTTAATACAAACGTAATAAATAGATTTACGTTGCGTACGAACGGAGCGGCTTGTGATAGTTGTTGAGAAATTATTTTTATTTATTTATTTTTTAAATTTGATTATAAGATTTAGATTCGAAAAACCGTTAAGGAAGTGTGGAACTCTTCAGAAATGTTTGAAAGTTGCGGGGGGGGGTTAATTTAAAATGTGAGAGAGATTAAAAAAAAGCAGTTAGTTCTTTTTAACTTCGAAGTATTCGGGCTAATCGTCGCTCTGCCCCTAACGGTCGACCGTGGGTCGTTCGGTTCGAAGTCGGGACTCTGAATCGTCTGTAGACGACTTTGGTACGGGCGGGGTGTTGTACTCGGTAGTTAGAGCAGTTGCCACGCTGCGATCTGTTGAGACTCGGCCCCTAGTTCGCTGGTTCGTCTTGTCGGTTAGACGAGGCCAGCAGGTCTGTTATGTTTTTCTTCTTGCCGAGGGCTTCACAGCCCTCTTTTTTTGTCAGAAAAAAATTATATCAAACACCTTTTTATTTTGTTGTTTGTCTTTTCCAAGGGCCTCCCTGCTGGGGGGCCCTTTTTTTGTCAAAAAAATTCCAATACTATTTGTAAAATAGCTTACATAACCAGATTCTAACTCTGGGGCACCCCAAACAAAAAGAAGGGTGAGAAAGGGGAAGAGACCAAGGGAAGGGGAGCGGAGCGGCCCAGAAAAGGAGGGAAGCAAGAAGGAAGGAAAGGCAAGGGCGGCCAGCACCGGGCAGACCAGCCTTCAATTAAAAAAGACTTAATAAAATATAAATTAATTTCTTATATACTAACTATTTAATCATATATATATATATATATATATATATATAATATAGTAATTGAACATTATATATAGTAAAATTCGAAATTAAAAAAAAAAAGTGAAATATTTTACAGTAAAAATTATGACGTACAACAATTAATTATAAAAATATAAAAACAAGCTTAGCCCGCTAACTATTTTTTAAGTAAACTAAAAAGAAATTAAATTAATAATTAAAACAATTAAAGAAAAGTCTTAAATTGAATTCTTTTCCCATAAAACTAGATATACTTTACTTGTCGACTGACATGTCACCACCAATAAATAAATTATGTTTAGAGAGAGAGAGAGAGAGAGAGAGAGAGCTTCGACAATATTTTTTATCAAATACACATACATATTCTAAAATGATCATTACGTAGGTTGCAGTGGAATGTTTATATTAAATATTATTTTATTAATGTTATTTTTTTAAATATTGATAAAATAGTGCCAGCAGTCGCGGTTATAGATGGAATGTAAGTAAATATTTTTAGTTAGTAATTTCATAGCAGTTATTATTAAATAAAATGAATGATCTTTTGATGTAATTAGAATTATGATAGTACCCTGTACATTTATTTTCGTACCTTGCGTATCAGGGTTATTAATTAAAGAAAAATGTAGCATATATAAAAAAAAACTTTCCGGAACCTTTTTATGAATATTATATATATATAATAATTTACACACACACATATTTTTTTATATATATATTTCTAATAGAAACATTATATAATTTTATCTCGATGTTTATAACCACCCCCCCCCACTAGTATAAATGAGAATTTATATATATATAAATTATATACGTTATATGTGTAAAAAAAAGCTTTCAAATGAATTTTGAAACGTGATTATAAAATATGGTATTTAGTGTTTACCCACAAACTGGATAAACCTGTAAATTATGTGCAATTCATTCATTAGATTCAAATTAAAACTGACTTCTTCAATTTTCAGATACATTGGCGTTGCTCCGCAACGGCAGTTGTTTTTATTACGTCAACATTTTTGTTATTTTCTAAGCTAAACCCCATTTCATACGAAATTAATAATTGGGTGGCGGAAATTATATATAATATAATTATAATAAAATCTGTTATAATTTTGAATACTTTTTTTTTTTTTTCATTTAAAAGTATGAAGGGGGGGGGAAGGTGTTCTTTATATATAAACAGAAAGCTTTTTTTTTTTTATTTATATTTCAGACAACAATGACTTAAAAAAAACCAATTTTTAAAATACTGTTTTTTTTATATCATGTTTTTTTTTATTCAACAATGAACATCAATTATTATTATTTCTTTAATTTCATTTAAATATTTAAAAATGAATTTTTTAAAAACATAAAAAAATATTTAACTTATTAAAAAATTTTTAACATTTGTTATTATGATATAAATAAAAATCCTGCTATATACCACCAATATAATCTTTCTTTGCCTTCCTATATAAAAATATGTTTTTTTACATCTTCCTTGGTCTGCCAGGTTTTTTCTTCTTCTTCTTCTTCATTTTTTCAATCCTCTTGTCTTATTTTTTAGCTTTTTTGGAATTTACTAGTAAATAGATCCTTCTCACAGATATCCGATATTTTTTGTTTCTTCCTAATTGTTAATTATTAATTTTCTCCTCCCCTTCTAATACATACACACACACACACACACACACAGTGCCCATGTTGTTCACAATATCATAATCTCCATTGCAAACTATATTTAAAAAAAAAAAATCCAAAATTTTTGTGACACTTTGTGAAAAGATGTATTTCTCCCCCCCCCCTCTATGTTGCAATCCTCTTTCATGCCATTATATTTATATATTATATAAATTTACTCTCCAAAAAGTTCATGGCATTTTTATTTAAAAAAAAAATCTTTCATCAATTCCTATACTTTTTTCTGACAGCATTCATTGTTGTAATCTTGTTTACTTACTCTTTTTTTTTAGTATTCAAGCACACATAGTTAAAAAAAAATATTTTTTGTGCACTCTTCCCCCCCCCCCCCCCTAGATGATGTAATGTAAGTAGTACTTTCTTTTTTTAATTATGCCAAATATAACAACCATGAAAAAAAAGTGACGTTCAATTTCATTTTTCTCAACTGTATATATTTTTAAATGTTTTTCAGTTTTGAAAATGCTCTGCGTACCCCCCCCCAACACACACACACAATATTTTTTACTAATCTGCTTGAAATTTTCAGGACATAGTAAAAAATAAAATGATGTGCAAATTTATATAGGTCACCCCCCCCCTTATAAAATTAAGAAACAGAGAATATATATTTTTTTTCTGCCCACTAACCTAATTTCAAAATTGAAAGAAACATGGACATCAGTTTATAAAAAAAACAAAGTCAGGTTTGGTGCAAGGAACATTGAAGAAGTAATTCTTTTCCCACGTTCTGGTCACATTTTTCTAAGCTCTTCGTGCCCGATGTTGTAACATTAGTGTGGTTCAAGTTGGTACACTGGATAGCAAAACACGTTTCTTGTAGAAAAATACTTTCCATATTCACTTTGTAACTTCCCCAGTATGTTCTTGAGAACTCTTCTTGCTTCTAACTTTGTTGAAAGTTGTATGCAGAAAGTGTAATTCTTTTATAATTTTAAACGACATTATTAATTACATACATCACATAATTTTTTTTTTTATTTTTAAAGTACAAGGTTTAATTAGACTTGTTAAATCAAAAAGTTAATAGTTTTAACATCCAATCAGAGTTTAGATACTTTCATTTAAAAATGTGAAGTTAAGCAGGTGTTGTTATTACAGTTATAACACGAAGCTTTGTAAATTATGACAACTAAAAAAAAACCATTTTAAAAGCATTCTTTAGAAACACTGTTATGTAAACACAATTTTATTCACATCTTTTCTTCATTGAAGTTATTTTAATATTAGAAGAATTTTTTTAATATAAAAATTATTAACTTAAACTTCCATATTTATTATGATATTCAAATCCTGCTTTAACATATTATTCACAATATATTATATATTAAAAATATAAAGCTTAACAACATTTGGTATGTAGTAAGTAGTATCACTATCATACTGTGTTGCTGGTTGAAATTTTCAAGTTGATCTGATGAAATTTATATCGAATTTTTTTACGTCATAATTGTTGACGCCTCAGGTTGGCCGCCTTGAGTGGTTGGCGGGAGTTGTCAATGTTGGCCAACCTGAGTCTTCTCGTGGTTTGAACCGCGTGGCGTACGTTACCATCCTTGTGCGTGTGTAGCTCCTAACGAGCGGTCGTGTGTGTGTGTGTCTCGTAGATGGCGGACGTGTTTAGTGGTGCGCCTCTGCAAATAGTGTTTAAGCATCTACTCGAGCACATAAATAACTGTGAGTGATAAATTAAGGCTGAAATCAATAGCCACACATTATAAGCATTATTAAGTGAATTAGAAGAGTGACGCTCTGTGTAAGTACTTTGTGAGAGAACTGAAAGCGACGAGACCACGTGGTAAACTTATTGTACAAGACGTGAGCACGTGTAAATTACTTGTTTAAATATAGTCTTATCTTTATCTGTTTAATTATTTGTGTCACAGCATTTCCTAAAATACAGTCCACTTTCCAGAGAGAAGAACTTTATCGCTATTTACAGGTTAGAAATAAAGCTCAGTGAACGATTACCTGTATGTGTAGTAGGTATTTATTATTATTCTGCTACATATTTTTGGTCCTCCGGGCCGGATCTAACAGCCGCCTTGTGAAAAATCGTGATATTGTGACACAAAAAGTATTGCTTACGTGAAGAAGAGTGAAGCGTTACCACGTGGTGTTGCCGTGATCAACTAACAAAGAAACTGTGAAAGCGTTACCACTTGGGTGTTGCGGTGATCAACAGTGAAAGCGTTACCACGTGGTGTTTCGGTTATCAACTAGTGGACCGCGACCCCCTCGCAGATCTTCGAGTGAGCTATCCTTTGATATCAACGGTGCTGTGACCTTCTAGCAGCGTGGTGGCACATTCTAGAGTAACACAGATGTCTGGTCGATTGGAAATCCTAGTAGAGGCCTGAAAGATAAGTACTATTGCATGCTTGTGTCTCCTATCTTAGAGTTGATATCCCACCTCATTTGGTATAGAGTCGAGCTGACATTATATTTCAAATTGCCATATTATTTGTGTGATTTATATATATATTTTAATTATTTTATAAAATATTTTGTGTTATAGTGTTCGGTAATTTGTTAGTTATCAAAATGTCATTTGAAAGTGAGGCAAAGGCTATCCAAAAGCGAGGCATTCTTAAAAGAAGCCTTACTAATTTGGAAAATTATATCAATAGTGAAACCATTTCCCTAAAACACCCTAGTAGCTAGACAAAGTAAGCTAGGAGATATTTGGGAACAGTTTGAGGCAGTTAGGAATTTCTTAGAGCTTGAAGTAGATCCAAAGCCAGGTCAGGATCATGCAAGGGATCATGAGGATTTTGAAAATGAATATTATGAGTTGTGTGGCAAGGTGCAGGATTTAATAGAAAGTCTTCAAAAACCTACAGATAGTCATGGTTTTGATGAGTCACGTGCATCTAGTAGATCGAGTTGTAGTTTTAAGTTACCGGCTATTCAGATTCCCCATTTCCAAGGAGAATTGACTGAATACCTCTCATTTAAGAATACCTTTGAGTCCCTGGTGATTAACAATACCAACTTAGATAATGTTCAAAGGCTTCATTATTTATTATCGTCACTTGAAGGCGAACCTAGGCAATTACTCAGTAATTTAGCGATAACTGAAGGCAATTTTTGGTACCGCCTGGAAGTTAATTCAGCAAAGGTACGACAACAGACGCATGATATTGTCTCAGCATGTTAAGTGCTTACTCAGCTTACCTTCTTGTAGTACAGGTACTGCTGCAGATTATAGGAAAGTACTTAACCAAGTAAAAGGCAATATTAATGCCATAGAGAATCTTCGGAGTGATGTTCTGTTATCAGATCTAATGTTGCAGGAAATTATATCGAGTAAAATGAAAGGTCTTCATAGGTCAGAGTGGGAAGCTAAACACGGTGCTACGGATATCCCTAGCTTAGTCGAGTTTATGGAATTTTTGGAGAGAAAGGCTCAAACTTTGGAGCTCAGTGAATGTAAAAACATTGTAGTGAATGAGAAACTAGATGTAAAGCCTAAAGTCAAATCTTTCCATATTGCTAATGACAGCAAATCGAGATATTGCCATAATTGCAAATCAAATAAACATAATTTAACAGATTGTGAGGAATTCAACCAATTAACTGTAGATGATAGAGTACATTTAGTTGGTCAGATTAGATTATGTTATAATTGCTTTTCAAAGGGGCATACAGCGAGATTTTGTAAAGAGAAACCTTGTTCCAAATGTCAACGCAAACACAATACTTTAATACATTTTGAAAGAAAGCCTAATGTTGAGCATCCAGCTATTGTGTCTCCCACTGCTATGAAGATAACCCTCCGGGCTAGGCTCAAACGTACTTCTTAGCACTGCCTGTGTTAATGTGAAAGATAAAGTAGGGCGGTTAGTTAAGGTTAGAGCGTTACTGGACTCTGCCAGCCAGTTATCTTTTATGACTACAAATCTGTTGAGCAAGTTAGGTCTCGCAACCCAATCGTGCAAACTTCCTATTGTAGGTATTGGAGACTCAGATGTCTCTCCAGTCAGTCTTACTTGTAAGGTGCAATTGTTGTCCAGAGTATCTAACTATAGGTTGAACTTGAATTGTGCTGTCGTAGAGAATATCACATCTCAATGTCCTGCCACCGAGATTGATCATTCAAACTGGAATATTCCATCTAACATTGTGTTGAGTGATCCAAACTTTAATAAACCTGCTACGATTGAACTTCTTCTCGGCGCAGACGTGTACCATGATATTGTTTGTTCTGAGACTTTGAGAAGGAAGGGATACCCCACGTTGATCAAAACAGAGTTTGGTTACATATTTTCAGGTGCCTTTCCTGAACTTTGTATTAAGAAAAGAGTAGATCATCGTTCGGTAAATTTTTGTGAAACTTGATTCTCTGGATAAAAAACTGGAAAGGTTCTGGCAGCTAGACGAACTGCAAAACCCTGTTCTTAGTCCAGAAGAGAAAGCGTGTGAACAACATTTCGTTGAAAACGTCCAAAGAGATGAATCTGGTCGTTTTATTGTGAAGTTACCTATACGTCTTGATGTTCCTTCGGTCGCTGAATCTAAGCACACTGCTATTAAGAGATTTAAGCACATTGAGAGTAAGCTTGATAAACATTATCAATTAAAGGAACACTATGTCGGATTTATGAGAGAATACAGCGATCTGGGACACATGGAGCTTGCACCTCCCGTAGAAGGAAACAAGAGTACGTTCTACTTACCGCATCATTGTGTAATTAAAGAGTCTAGTACAACGACCAAATTACGAGTTGTTTTCGATGGAAGTTGCGAATCTTCTAATGGAGTGTCCTTGAATGCTACGCTCATGGTTGGACCGTCTATACAACCAGAACTGTTGTCTACTGTCATGAGGTTTCGTACTTATCAGGTTGCGCTATCTGCCGACATAGCTAAAATGTATCGTTGCATATTGGTGCACCCCGACGACAGGGACTTGCAACGCATCGTCTGGCGTGAGTCACCTGATGAGGCTTTAAGGGAGTATCGTCTTACTACCGTGACCTATGGCACTGCTCCAGCGTCGTTTCTAGCAACAAGATGTTTGCTTGAATTATCTAAGCAATGTAAGGAATCACATCCTATCGCTTCTGATGCCATACAGTCTTGTTTTTATATGGACGATTTCATTTGTGGGTCGGATACCGTGGAAAGTGCACAAGAATTACAAGTTAAAGTGTCTTCTGTGCTAGATAGTGCCCCAATTTCATTTAAGAAAATGGAAGTCAAATTGTCCAGACGCTCTTGTTAATGTTCCAGAAGAAGACAGAGAAACTCTAACCCCTTGTAATCTTACTAAGGAGGAAGCAGTCAAAACTTTAGGTATCATTTGGCATCCCTCTTCTGATGAATTCCAAATTCAGATCAAGATCAATCCAGATCAAGGAAGGATCACCAAGAGAAACATTCTTTCCACTGTAGCTTCAATATTTGATCCTCTTGGTCTCTTAGGGTGTGTGGTGGTAGTGAAGTGTAAACTCATCATCCAAGCTCTTTGGCAGTTAAAGGTAGAATGGGATGAGCTATTGGAACAATCTTCTTCTATAGTGCAACGTTGGTTGGAAATCTGTAATGAGTTGTGTGTGTTAAATTACTATTCGTGGGGTAATTAGGTCTTGCTACAAATGTTTCAGAGTTAAACCACCCCGAACTAGTCAGATGATGGGACAACTTCCTGAGTATAGAGTAGAGCAAAGTCTTCCCTTTGTTAAGGTAGGTTTGGACTACGGGGGTCCAATTGTAATAAAGGGAGACAACCCAAGATCTAAGGTGAAATTCAAGGCTACATAGCACCTTTTGTATGTTTAGTAACTAAGGCTATCCATTTAGAAGTTGTCAGGAGCCTTACTACTAAGGACTTTATTGCTGCCCTCTATAGATTTGTTGCCCGCAGAGGACGCCCTTGTCTCATATTGAGTGATAATGGTTCAAATTTTGTGGGTGCCAATAACGAGTTATTGAATTTTGTCAAGAATCATGCGAATGCTATTACCGAGAACATAGCAAATATGAATATTGAATGGAGATTTATTCCTCCTTCTAGTCCCCATTTTGGTGGACTTTGGGAGGCAGGAATAAAATCGGTTAAATCCCTTATGAAAAGGACTATAGGCAAAACTATTCTTAGTTTTGAAGAATTGTGTACTTTGTTGTGTCAGATCGAGTCTGTACTAAATTCTAGACCTATCTGCACGCCCAGTGAATCCCATGAAGAAATGTACCTAACTCCCAGTCACTTCCTGGTCGGTAGACTATTAACTAGCACTATCCCTCCCGATATAGCCAACTGTCCCCTTTCCTACGATACAAGGTGGAAGGTAGTTCAGGCTCTCTACAGGTATTTTCTGGCAACAGTGGTCCAGACAATACCTGCAGTCGCTTCAGCAAAAAGGAGGAAATGGCTGTCGGCCGGAAGATGGTGCCCAGCTGTCGGTGATCTTGTGATCCTTCGGGACGACAACTTACCACCTCTGGTATGGAAGACTGGTGTAATCCAACAGCTTCACCCTGGGATAGATGGTGTGGTGCGAGTGGTCACCCTTAAGACTAAAACTGGATTATTTCGACGAGCAATTGTGAAACTTGTTCCCTTACCCAGTTGTGTTGAGAGATTCACCGATGTGTTAAATCGTGAGATCTCTCAAAGGGGGGAGCATGTTGACGCCTCAGGTTGGCCGCCTTGAGTGGTTGGCGGGAGTTGTCAATGTTGGCCAACCTGAGTCTTCTCGTGGTTTGAACCGCGTGGCGTACGTTACCATCCTTGTGCGTGTGTAGCTCCTAACGAGCGGTCGTGTGGTTGTGTGTCTCGTAGATGGCGGACGTGTTTAGTGGTGCGCCTCTGCAAATAGTGTTTAAGCATCTACTCGAGCACATAAATAACTGTGAGTGATAAATTAAGGCTGAAATCAATAGCCACACATTATAAGCATTATTAAGTGAATTAGAAGAGTGACGCTCTGTGTAAGTACTTTGTGAGAGAACTGAAAGCGACGAGACCACGTGGTAAACTTATTGTACAAGACGTGAGCACGTGTAAATTACTTGTTTAAATATAGTCTTATCTTTATCTGTTTAATTATTTGTGTCACAGCATTTCCTAAAATACAGTCCACTTTCCAGAGAGAAGAACTTTATCGCTATTTACAGGTTAGAAATAAAGCTCAGTGAACGATTACCTGTATGTGTAGTAGGTATTTATTATTATTCTGCTACATATTTTTGGTCCTCCGGGCCGGATCTAACAGCCGCCTTGTGAAAAATCGTGATATTGTGACACAAAAAGTATTGCTTACGTGAAGAAGAGTGAAGCGTTACCACGTGGTGTTGCCGTGATCAACTAACAAAGAAACTGTGAAAGCGTTACCACGTGGTGTTGCGGTGATCAACAGTGAAAGCGTTACCACGTGGTTGTTTCGGTTATCAACTAGTGGACCGCGACCCCCTCGCAGATCTTCGAGTGAGCTATCCTTTGATATCAACGGTGCTGTGACCTTCTAGCAGCGTGGTGGCACATTCTAGAGTAACACAGATGTCTGGTCGATTGGAAATCCTAGTAGAGGCCTGAAAGATAAGTACTATTGCATGCTTGTGTCTCCTATCTTAGAGTTTATATCCCACCTCATTTGGTATAGAGTCGAGCTGACATTATATTTCAAATTGCCATATTATTTGTGTGATTTATATATATATTTTAATTATTTTATAAAATATTTTGTGTTATAGTGTTCGGTAATTTGTTAGTTATCAAAATGTCATTTGAAAGTGAGGCAAAGGCTATCCAAAAGCGAGGCATTCTTAAAAGAAGCCTTACTAATTTGGAAAATTATATCAATAGTGAAACCATTTCCCTAAACACCCTAGTAGCTAGACAAAGTAAGCTAGGAGATATTTGGGAACAGTTTGAGGCAGTTAGGAATTTCTTAGAGCTTGAAGTAGATCCAAAGCCAGGTCAGGATCATGCAAGGGATCATGAGGATTTGAAAATGAATATTATGAGTTGTGTGGCAAGGTGCAGGATTTAATAGAAAGTCTTCAAAAACCTACAGATAGTCATGGTTTTGATGAGTCACGTGCATCTAGTAGATCGAGTTGTAGTTTAAGTTACCGGCTATTCAGATTCCCCATTTCCAAGGAGAATTGACTGAATACCTCTCATTTAAGAATACCTTTGAGTCCCTGGTGATTAACAATACCAACTTAGATAATGTTCAAAGGCTTCATTATTTATTATCGTCACTTGAAGGCGAACCTAGGCAATTACTCAGTAATTTAGCGATAACTGAAGGCAATTTTGGTACCGCCTGGAAGTTAATTCAGCAAAGGTACGACAACAGACGCATGATATTGTCTCAGCATGTTAAGTGCTTACTCAGCTTACCTTCTTGTAGTACAGGTACTGCTGCAGATTATAGGAAAGTACTTAACCAAGTAAAAGGCAATATTAATGCCATAGAGAATCTTCGGAGTGATGTTCTGTTATCAGATCTAATGTTGCAGGAAATTATATCGAGTAAAATGAAAGGTCTTCATAGGTCAGAGTGGGAAGCTAAACACGGTGCTACGGATATCCCTAGCTTAGTCGAGTTTATGGAATTTTTGGAGAGAAAGGCTCAAACTTTGGAGCTCAGTGAATGTAAAAACATTGTAGTGAATGAGAAACTAGATGTAAAGCCTAAAGTCAAATCTTTCCATATTGCTAATGACAGCAAATCGAGATATTGCCATAATTGCAAATCAAATAAACATAATTTAACAGATTGTGAGGAATTCAACCAATTAACTGTAGATGATAGAGTACATTTAGTTGGTCAGATTAGATTATGTTATAATTGCTTTTCAAAGGGGCATACAGCGAGATTTTGTAAAGAGAAACCTTGTTCCAAATGTCAACGCAAACACAATACTTTAATACATTTTGAAAGAAAGCCTAATGTTGAGCATCCAGCTATTGTGTCTCCCACTGCTATGAAGATAACCTCCTGGCTAGGCTCAAACGTACTTCTTAGCACTGCCTGTGTTAATGTGAAAGATAAAGTAGGGCGGTTAGTTAAGGTTAGAGCGTTACTGGACTCTGCCAGCCAGTTATCTTTTATGACTACAAATCTGTTGAGCAAGTTAGGTCTCGCAACCCAATCGTGCAAACTTCCTATTGTAGGTATTGGAGACTCAGATGTCTCTCCAGTCAGTCTTACTTGTAAGGTGCAATTGTTGTCCAGAGTATCTAACTATAGGTTGAACTTGAATTGTGCTGTCGTAGAGAATATCACATCTCAATGTCCTGCCACCGAGATTGATCATTCAAACTGGAATATTCCATCTAACATTGTGTTGAGTGATCCAAACTTTAATAAACCTGCTACGATTGAACTTCTTCTCGGCGCAGACGTGTACCATGATATTGTTTGTTCTGAGACTTTGAGAAGGAAGGGATACCCCACGTTGATCAAAACAGAGTTTGGTTACATATTTTCAGGTGCCTTTCCTGAACTTTGTATTAAGAAAAGAGTAGATCATCGTTCGGTAAATTTTGTGAAACTTGATTCTCTGGATAAAAAACTGGAAAGGTTCTGGCAGCTAGACGAACTGCAAAACCCTGTTCTTAGTCCAGAAGAGAAAGCGTGTGAACAACATTTCGTTGAAAACGTCCAAAGAGATGAATCTGGTCGTTTTATTGTGAAGTTACCTATACGTCTTGATGTTCCTTCGGTCGCTGAATCTAAGCACACTGCTATTAAGAGATTTAAGCACATTGAGAGTAAGCTTGATAAACATTATCAATTAAAGGAACACTATGTCGGATTTATGAGAGAATACAGCGATCTGGGACACATGGAGCTTGCACCTCCCGTAGAAGGAAACAAGAGTACGTTCTACTTACCGCATCATTGTGTAATTAAAGAGTCTAGTACAACGACCAAATTACGAGTTGTTTTCGATGGAAGTTGCGAATCTTCTAATGGAGTGTCCTTGAATGCTACGCTCATGGTTGGACCGTCTATACAACCAGAACTGTTGTCTACTGTCATGAGGTTTCGTACTTATCAGGTTGCGCTATCTGCCGACATAGCTAAAATGTATCGTTGCATATTGGTGCACCCCGACGACAGGGACTTGCAACGCATCGTCTGGCGTGAGTCACCTGATGAGGCTTTAAGGGAGTATCGTCTTACTACCGTGACCTATGGCACTGCTCCAGCGTCGTTTCTAGCAACAAGATGTTTGCTTGAATTATCTAAGCAATGTAAGGAATCACATCCTATCGCTTCTGATGCCATACAGTCTTGTTTTTATATGGACGATTTCATTTGTGGGTCGGATACCGTGGAAAGTGCACAAGAATTACAAGTTAAAGTGTCTTCTGTGCTAGATAGTGCCCAATTTCATTTAAGAAAATGGAAGTCAAATTGTCCAGACGCTCTTGTTAATGTTCCAGAAGAAGACAGAGAAACTCTAACCCCTTGTAATCTTACTAAGGAGGAAGCAGTCAAAACTTTAGGTATCATTTGGCATCCCTCTTCTGATGAATTCCAAATTCAGATCAAGATCAATCCAGATCAAGGAAGGATCACCAAGAGAAACATTCTTTCCACTGTAGCTTCAATATTTGATCCTCTTGGTCTCTTAGGGTGTGTGGTAGTGAAGTTTAAACTCATCATCCAAGCTCTTTGGCAGTTAAAGGTAGAATGGGATGAGCTATTGGAACAATCTTCTTCTATAGTGCAACGTTGGTTGGAAATCTGTAATGAGTTGTGTGTGTTAAATACTATTCGTGGGGTAATTAGGTCTTGCTACAAATGTTTCAGAGTTAAACCACCCGAACTAGTCAGATGATGGGACAACTTCCTGAGTATAGAGTAGAGCAAAGTCTTCCCTTTGTTAAGGTAGGTTTGGACTACGGGGGTCCAATTGTAATAAAGGGAGACAACCCAAGATCTAAGGTGAAATTCAAGGCTACATAGCACCTTTTGTATGTTTAGTAACTAAGGCTATCCATTTAGAAGTTGTCAGGAGCCTTACTACTAAGGACTTTATTGCTGCCCTCTATAGATTTGTTGCCCGCAGAGGACGCCCTTGTCTCATAT
The DNA here is from genome assembly GCA_030220185.1 of Diploptera punctata. Taxonomy (NCBI): domain Eukaryota; kingdom Metazoa; phylum Arthropoda; class Insecta; order Blattodea; family Blaberidae; genus Diploptera; species Diploptera punctata. The sequence goes on along the minus strand of JASPKZ010010017.1, from coordinate 499 downwards.
TGAGTGATAATGGTTCAAATTTTGTGGGTGCCAATAACGAGTTATTGAATTTTGTCAAGAATCATGCGAATGCTATTACCGAGAACATAGCAAATATGAATATTGAATGGAGATTTATTCCTCCTTCTAGTCCCCATTTTGGTGGACTTTGGGAGGCAGGAATAAAATCGGTTAAATCCCTTATGAAAAGGACTATAGGCAAAACTATTCTTAGTTTTGAAGAATTGTGTGTACTTTGTTGTGTCAGATCGAGTCTGTACTAAATTCTAGACCTATCTGCACGCCCAGTGAATCCCATGAAGAAATGTACCTAACTCCCAGTCACTTCCTGGTCGGTAGACTATTAACTAGCACTATCCCTCCCGATATAGCCAACTGTCCCCTTTCCTACGATACAAGGTGGAAGGTAGTTCAGGCTCTCTACAGGTATTTCTGGCAACAGTGGTCCAGACAATACCTGCAGTCGCTTCAGCAAAGGAGGAAATGGCTGTCGGCCGGA